>RJWT010003840.1:0-35172 GCA_004365215.1 Cuniculus paca | reverse complement strand
GTGTTGCTTCTTGGCTCCAGTGCAGAACCCTCAACCTACTGGCACAGATCCTTCACTGTGCTGATATAGACTTTCTAGCTTCCACCACTGATTTTTAGGCCTTCCTGGTGCAGACCCATGAAACAAACTTGCATGAGTCATTGTTGTGGGCTCTAGGCCTCCAGTTGGATTCATGGAGGGCCTTGTTGTGGGCTCTAGGTCTTCAGCTGGACTCATTCAGGGCCTTGCTGTGGGATCCAGGTCCTCGGCTAGATTCTGTAGGTCTTTAGTGTGTGGATAGATTTCCTGCAGTTTTTTTGTATTTGATACCTTGGGTGAACATCATGAATACTATAAATTCTTTGTCCTGTATGTAATTGTTTTCCTTGCAACCCTTGACTACAACAAGAGGAATACTGTTTACTGTATTGATTATCCATAACCTCACTTTCGGGACATGGATTTGTCATCATCGATGTCAAAACCTGAAAAAAAACAGTCTCAAGCACTGAAGACACACTTTGGATAGTTCATTAATCAAGTCAGACTTATGCTTATGGCATCAGCTGGTCTTTTCATTTTTGTTTGACATGAAGATTCTTCATTTTATAAAAGCAATCGTGTTTGCAATTTAGGGTGGATCTACTCATATGTCCCATGTCAGGCACCTGGATTTCTGTGATGTTTCTACACAGGAAAGGCCTGATAAATCTAACTCCAGCCATAAAAGGTATAACAGTGGGCAAGTATACTTATATTGATCCCCTGGGATCCTTGTGTTTCTCTACATATTTTACAGAACTTCACCCTTACATAGTATGAAAGATGTACAAGGAGAGCTTGAAGATAGCATATAAAACTCCCTATGCCTCTCTAATTTCTGACACACAGTCAGGTTAAAGAGGAAATTCCAGAGGAAGAAAATTCTCAAGTGGCATCACCCTACTTCTCCAATGGCATCTATTCCGCTCCACCCCAAGTCTGCATGTCTCATTCAGCAAAATCAAAACTGTATAGCTAATCAAGCCTGCCCTCCTAAGATGGTATCTAACTGCATCTCTTATGTCACTGTTATCTCCTACGCATTGAAGGGGGTCTCACTCCTTGTGCAAGTAGCTTAACAAAGAATTCCTTCCTGTACCACATGGTCTTTTCCATGGAAGCAGCTTTGGTAAATGCAAAAAAAATCACACTTTGACAATCATCACAGATGGTATTCCAGTCCTCTCATTCATCAAGCAGAGGGAATAATCAGGTAACCACCACACCAACGAGTTCATAAAGACTAAATGGGAAAACTGATTGGCTGAGCATCTAAGAGGAACTGTTTTCCAAGGGTATCTGGGTGACCTCCATGTCAGGACTTAGTAATGCTACTTGTCATGGCGGTTGATTTCCTGTTGAGCACTTTGTACTCAGCCCCTTCCTTTGAAAATAAGTCCCACCAGCTCATGCTGGTAGGGTTTTCTGTTTTATCTGTATCAGTTGTAGAGATAGAGAGTGTCAGAGCTCCAAGACCTTTTAATCCAAGCCCTTTTTACAGTGCTCTGTGTTGTAATGGAAGTCCAACTTAACCCAATTTAACAAATGGAGAGACTTTATTGGCTCATAAATGAAAAAGTTCCAGAGGCAGGGCCATTCTCAAAATTTACCCTGCACTTAATGTCACCAAGGACCTGCTTCTTGTTGCCCTCAACTCTCCCTTCAACTTCATGCTGAGAGTAATTCTGTCATGGTCCCAGGATGGTCACTAACAAAATTCAGGATTACCTGCTTTTTCTTTCATATCCAGCAGAGGCACTAAAAGTTGCTACTCAATTTCCCAGAATATCACTTGTTTCTCTTTTTTCTTTCTTTTCTCTCTGTCTCTCTCCCTTTCTCTTATTTCCCTCCTCAGCCACCCCCAGGCTTCCCCCAACACTTCTCTTTCTCTCTCTTTCTTTCTCTCTCTCTCTCCTTTTCTCTCATACTGGGGATTTAACCCAGGATCTTTCCATTCAGCTACATTCTCAGTCCTTAAAATAATTTTTTTTAGATGGTGTCCCTTTAAGCTACCCAGGCTGGATTCAAACTTCTGATTTTCTTGCCTCAGCCTGCCAGAGTGCTGAAATTTCAGGCACATGCCACTACACCTGGCTAGCCCCAGAAATCTTGAAATTCTTTCTGCCTGCATAGACCTAGATCGCACAATCACACCTAGATCAATCACTCTGACAAGAAAGATGAAATACGTTGTTGGCTTAGTCTACATCAAATGTTCACTTCTGGAAATGGTGAGAGCCAGTTCTGCCAAGTCATATGAACCCTCAGCAGAAACAAGGGACTGATGGGGAAGGAAATAAGGGAATACATGTTGGCAATGCAACCAATATGTATCATATCCCTTGTTTTATGGATGAGAGACTGAGACCAGACATGGAACAGGACTGTCCAAGATGACAGCAGAGCTGGGACCAGAAGCCAGCCCAACCATACACGAACTCTCCAAAGTTCCCACTGTGCTTTGCTCTTACCTGGTTCAGGCTGATGCACCCAGCACGAAGATCAGTTTGGAATAATCAATTTCTCTGTAGTCCTCATAAACTGCTTTGTAGTCACTGAATTTCAAACACCTTCACCAAGTTTTGAGGTCAAACAAAAACATGCTTGGGCTGCAAGAATTCTTGCAGCCACAAGGATCAAACTCATCTCTTCCTCCTCCCCTCTTGGGGCCTCCTAAGAACCAAATAGCTCTCGGTACTTTTAAGAGAGAAAAAAAAAAACTGCATTCTGATGTGCAAACATGATCACATATTCATGCACTCAAAATCTAATTTTAGCTGCAAAAGGCTTCATTATAAGATGCTCACATAATTAAGCAGCTTTCTTCCCAGGGTTTGGGAGCCTGTCTATTCTTCTCTCTCATTTACACATCACTAGGATTATCAGAATGTGTTTTAGTTTTTTAAAATTATATATTTTGGTGTTTCCAAATTGATCCACAACAAGAGATAAAATACATGAAAGCGACATGTTTTAACACAGGTTTGAGTAACTCCATATATCCTTGCTATTAAAGTTGGAATCTGTAGACAGAGTTTTGCTGTTCTATTCTAATTGACTCTTAATTCATTTGTCACATTTCTGCTCTTGAGACAGATCAGCCTGTACTCTGTGGCTGGTAAGGGCAGTACCCTCTTTCCTGAGAAGGTGAGAGCTGTAGATAAGATCTAACTTGGAGAGAGTCAAATGGATTTTCCTAAAAGGACACAGATCTCTCATCCTAATAAGGAGGTAGACCCAGGACAAAGGCTGCTGAGAACAGCAGTGGCTGTGCACTCCATGTCGTATGAACTGATGGTACCCCTTCTGAAAGGCAAGGAAGCCTTGGGGCATCTAGCAGCAGTGACTGCACCAACCAACCCCGGAAACTCTGGGACTGTTGCTCTCCCAGACCCCTGCAGTGGTAAGTGAAGTATATAGATCATGCCCTGGGTGCAGGCCTGGTCAGATTTCTCTACATGTTTGCCCTTTCCAGCCTCCATGTTTTCAGCCTTTGCCTCTGATCATCTGGCCTTGGAGAATGAGGCCAAACTTCAGATCTAATGCAGGAGGAAGCCAGCCTCTGTGCTCTCCAGCTATCTGATGCCAGGCTTACTACCTTTCTGAGACTATAGGTTTGCTCTGGGATGAAGGTATGCCTGGCTCCCTTCCAAGCAGCATGGGAACCTCTGTGGGTCTCAACTGTTCCAATGCTCAAGGGAAACAGCTTTGTCAGGGAAAGCTTTGTCATAGAAGGGATCATGTAGCCATCCCAAGACAGTGAATATTTACAAAGACCCTGGTGTTCCCAGCTTTACGATGCCAAAATAAGTTCTAGAACAGCCTCACACCAGGAAGGACATGGAGGCCACCAGGAGCAGGGATATTGCCCCACTTCCCCATCATGGGGGGTGCAGCTTCACTGGGTCCTCCACCTGGCCTGTGCTCATGGCAAGGAGCTGCTGGCTTCCATGGGCAGGACAAGTGGCAGAGTCTGACCATTCTAACACCTAGGCTGAGCGGAGGTCATAGCCAGCCCAGTTCAGGATCACAGGGTCCTGCTGAGATTAGCTCAAGCCTGTAGGAGCTACCCAGGGGCTGCTCAATTTCAGGGTCATCTACTTCTCCTCTGTGTGGGTCATTATGCAATCAGATCTCCACAATCCTCTCCATACCTTGGCCTTGCTCTCAGACTGCCTCCTACCCTCCAACCTGACCTTTCCAGGCTCTGAGTCTAAGATAGGTAGTAAAGTATGACCAAAGTTGGTCATTAGCATTGGCAACTATCCTGGTCTCAGGCTAGCAGGGCATGGCCTGGGCTGAGCACTAACTGGTTGTAAAGACAGAGTCCCTTTCTATGCCTACCTGTCTTTTACAAGGTTTGCCCCAGCCTCTGAGGCTTTGCACATGCTCTCTCTCTATGTGTGTCTTGACTATCCTCCCCCATCTCCTCTGTGCCAGGATAATTTCTACAGATTTCTCAAGACCACTTCAACCTGGAAGGCACCCACCGAATCTCCCCAACACAGTGGCTGAGGCTCCTCTAAGCGCACACAGCACACAAGTTCCTTGGAGATGAGGTGTCTCATGGCCCTCCCCTCCCCTCCTAGACTGTGAGGCGAGGGGAGCAAGGGCTTCTAGTGTCTGCCTTTTCCCCATGCCTGGCACACAGTGGTACCCATGTCTATATGCCGTTCCCCTTGAGTGGAGGAAAAGGATAAACAAGTGGGAACAATGTCGCCACACAGAAACAGACAGAGGGTGCAGTAAAGAGGCTGAGTGGCAATATAATAGTGACAAGATGTGTTAGGATGAACACAGCGTGACACAGAGGGCTCTGCCACCGAGGATCAGGCAGAAGCTGTGCCACAAGGGTCACATAGAACATTTCTATGACCCCAGTGTAAGACCCACAGAGAACAGGTCTTGTTAATATGTGTGGGGTGACAGTCCCAGTGGCCCCAAGATGCACCCTCAAGGGTCTCCCATGTCTACCCCAGCCCCATCTTGCTGGCATATGAGCCTCCAAGATTCTGGACTCTCCTAGAGGCTTAGCCCCTGCCCCACCCCAACCCTCACACCCTACTTCTGGGGCAGAGTGTGAATTCTCAGCTTCCTTAGAAGGGGCAAGAAGGAAAGCAAGAGAGGGCCCTACTCTGAGGAGCACTAATGGGGTAAGTCGAAGGGAATGGCAGGGCTGGGCAGAGTGGTCAGTATTCACACTTGCAGGGAAGGATGTGGGAGTGAGCTTCACTCTGCCCAAAGTGCCTCACCATCCCGTCCACAGAGAAGACAGAGGCCAGACTGCAGAGTTCGCAGTGCCTGGTAGTTACAGTGCACACCTTTATGGATGGCAGACAAGGTCAGGGCTGCATAGCCCAACACCAATCATCTGTACACCCACCTCCATCCCTTTCTTCTTGGAGCACAAATGCCTGTCCACCCTGGCATTCTAGAGTCAAGGGCTCTGGCAAGCAGGTCTGTGCTGGCGCTGGACACACGAAGCCTAGGGCCTCTCCGAGCCTAGGGTGCATGTGTGTGCATGTGCACGTATGTGAGACAGCCAGCCAGCTTCTGGGCACGTTCCATGGTCCCTAAGTGTTTATGTCTCTGTGTGGCTGCATTTTCAAGGCTGGGTACATCTGGCTCACCCTGCATGGGTGGCTTAGGCACATCAAAATGAGCACTGTGAGTGTGGAATAATGTCTAAGTGTCTGTGAACGTGTGAGTACCTCTCAGGAGTGCGTGTCCATTTGCAACTGTTCTGTGATGTGTCAGTCTAGGTGGGTTTGGCATCTAGATCAGGTCTCTCTGCATGTGAGGCAGCACCGGAGGGCCTCCCTTCTGACTGTGTGTGAGCAGCCACATGTCCCACGTCCCAAAGGTCCATGGCCCAGCAGCAGAGCAGGGGTATAGTTCCATGGCATGACTACATCTTGCAGCAGGAGTGAGTAGCTTGGGCAGGGGCCTATCATCTGGGCACATACTCCCTGGGCAGCCCAGTCCAGTTGTGGTCACGCAAGGCCTGGTCCACTGTCCGGATGTAGCCATTGATCAGGTCTTTCATCTCGGGCGTGAAGGGTTCTGGGTCATGCGGCCGCTGGCCGTGCCGCCGGAAGCTGCCTTCCTTGTTGTTCTCCACGCAGAGCAGCCGGTCCTCGCTCACAGACACATTGAGGAAGGCCACCATCTCTCGCAGTGTGGGCACTAGGCTGCGGCGCAGCTCCTCATAGTGTACCACCAGCAGCCGCTTCCCATACTTCAGCCAGTCCAGCACATGTGAGGACCACCATGATGCATAGCTGTTCACAAAGTCTGGCCACTCTGTGGTGGACAGAGAAAGGACATGGTCAAAGGTTGCCCTCCCATCGCTGCTAGCCCCACTGGGCCTGCTCAGGAGAAAGAGGTAGCCAAGGTTTCCAAGGCCCGCTGCCCAGGACCAATGTGCCTGAATCTCCATGGGAGCAAGACCCTTCGGTGACTTAACGTGAATAATGGGTAAATGTCAGATTGGGCTTGGATAAGTCCTAGGGCTGTCTGAAAGAGGATGACCTCAGGGCTGCCCTCCCACTGCAGCATTTCCTTGGAAATGTATCAAGAAAAACATGGCCTGCTATGTGCCAAGAACCAGTCATCTCTGTGCGTACAACGATTTTCTTAACCTTTGAGATTGTACCTGGACAAGGAGGCCTGGGAGTGGACCTGTGATCTAGGCCATCTTGGCACAACAGGATCTAAGATGAGTGAGAAAGCTAAGCAAGGAATCTCTGTACAGATGAACCACTACTACCTTCACCATGTTCTTGGTCACTAAAAGTATGTCCAATGTTAAGGAGAGGGAGACAGTCCTTTCTCTAGGGGTGACTTGCTTGGATCCTCCAAGGAGCAAGGCCCTTTTGGTGACTGAGTAGCATGTGCCTGGGTGTGAGAGAGCTGCTAGGCTTACTGGTAAGATAAAGAGGCTGAGCTTGCTTTTCTGTGCTGGGTCCTCCTATGTCAGACTGGGCTAGGGAAATGTGGCGCTTGATGGATACGTGTGGCATCTTGTGTATTTCATTGACGGTTTGAACCAGTGATTCTGCTGGGAGCTAGAACACACAATGGCACCACAGACAAGGGTGGCCTTAAACTTTAGCAAATGATCTTCTCCGTGACATGTCTTCCCAAGAAAATTAAGAAATTAATTTTTGGAAGGGGCTGGGGTATAATTTGTCAAGAGTCATCCTGGAACAAACAGTTTCTATAATCGGGCTATAATATACCTCAAATGTTATGGTTTGCATTCTCTCATCTTCGCAATGGCCCTGTGATTCCAAAACAAGGAAAAATGAACTCCGAAGATAACCCCTGAGGGTTACATGGCTTCCAAGAAGCAGAGAGGGATCTGGGCTCAGCCTGCTCACCTGTGAGGGCTAACCTTTTGCCATTGACACTACATCTCTAAAGATGAGTTGGCAAGAAGGATCCGGATGGCTGTGGGGCACTGGTCAAGGTGGAGGACAATAGGAAAAGAACTGGATTCCAGCCTGGGACACTAATCAGACCTAGATGATGCAGCCTACCTGGTCATAATGTCCCACAGCATCTTATCTCAACCTTGATGCAGCTTGATTTCTGACTTAATCTACACCAGTTACCACCAGACATGTGTCTTTATTATTCACTCCCAAAGGCTAAGCTGTATGTGCCTTGAGGGTGGAGGCTCTAACCCTTTAGTCTGAGCCCTCATGCCCTGCAGGGGACCTGGCACACAGTGGGACTTCAGTAACTATAGGTTCACAGACTCTCTGAATAAAGCTGCTGGAGAAAACAAGCTAGCCTGACTGAGAATCAGAAAATCTGGGTGTTATGGACTGAATGTAGTCCCTTGAATCTATATGTTGAAACCCTAATCCTCAGTATGATGGCATTTGAAGATAGCCCTTGTGATCTGACTAATGTTATTATAAGAGACACCCGAGCATTTTCAGTCCTTGTCATGTGAGGGCACAGTGGCAGGGTGGCTGTCTGCAAACCAGAAAGAAGGGCCTTGACAGACGCTAAATCAGAAAGCACTTTGGCCTTAGATTTCTAGCCTCCAGAGCTATGAGGAAAAGATGTCTGCTGCTTAAGTCACTCAATCTGTGGCTGCCTGAGATGACTACAATGAAGGGTTTGAGACCCAGCTCTGCTATGTGAACAAGTCACATAGCCATGCTCTCTGGGCTCATCAGGAAAGTTAGGATGATGGCGATTCTCCTACGGGACACTGAAGAGTCACTCAAGGGAGCGTCGGAGAGAACTGGCATGCTGAGTACTAACCACAAACTGGGAACATGAATTATCTTGCCCCATGAGATGTGGTCTGTGGCTGTATCTTACTTACGAGGCCAGGAGGAAGCTGATCCTATAGGCGGGGGCAGAGGGAGCATGACCAGACCCACCTGTATCCCAAGCCAGCGCTCTCCTCCCAGCTCTGTGTAAGCCCCTGGGTATGAACAGGAGAAGTAAAGGGGCAAAGATCATCTCACTACCCAGTTGGGGGTGGGCAGAGGAGATTCTTGGCTATCAAGCTGGCATCCATATAAAACCCTATGGTGCAGCAGGCTTCGAAGGGATGGAGAAGAGGTGAATTCAAACCAGGCACAGCAGCACAAGTCCCCAGGAAAACTGTGTACTGATCCTGCGTGCCAGAGGGCATACTGTCAGCACCCTGTGGCCCCCTACCTGACTTCCTGCTTCACCTTCCTGCTTACCTTTACTCTTCCAGTTGTGATCAGGAGCATAGCCCAGGTGCCCAGCACATTTTCTGTTGAATTCAGCCACCAGGGACCTGTAGGGGTTCCGGATCAGCAAAATGGCTGAGTCGAACATCTCAATCTCCCTCTTGCCGCTCTCGTGGGTCTTCACACAGATGGTGCGCCGGCTCCGCCAGTGGTCCTTCTCACCCTTGAACCCTGCCCAGGAGAAAGAAAAAGGCCCTGTGGAGAAAGGTGCCCCTGTTCCCAGGGGTGCTCCTACTTCCACAGCAGCAGGAGTTCTGATGCTGACCTACACAACCACTAGAGGGAAAGCCAGTACTGGGGATGAGAGGGTCAGGGATGGCTCAGAAGGGAGCACCGAGAGTACCCATGGATAGGGCATAGGAGTCTCCACAAGAGTGACCCCGTCCTAAGCAAGGTGAAGCAGGAAGCATCTGTGAGTGGGGAAAGATGATATCTACAAGAGAAATAAGGCCAGTCACCTTTCAGCTCCCGAGGATCAGGAGGCTGAGAGTCTGACTATGCCCTTTTATAGACACTGAAGCTGCAGACACACATTTGAGGCTTTTCATGGAGATAATTTCCCATGAGCATTGTAGATATTCTTATGAGTTAAATAGCTGTAGGCACAACCAGATGAAGGGACTGAAGCTTAAAGGAAGGTGTGACTTGCTGAAGATCACACAGCACCACCTAAACAGTAACAGAGCTCTCTCCATATGCCACTGTGCCACTGTATGTCCCTGTGTAGCCCCCAGTTTCCATCTGTCTTCCCACAGTGGGGTCAGGATTCCCACCCTCAGACTCAATGGCTAAAGGCCTAAAAGGGGATGAATCCCTGCCCTCTGACCTTATGCCATGTCCTATAACAGGCTTCTATCATTGCATATAGGGAGATTCTCCACCTTGGCTTGGGGAGTAGGTCTGGTCAAGGCTCCATCCATAGCATTTGAGTCTAACCTTGAGGAATTCAGGCCTGATTTCTATGAATGGAAACTTACTCCCACTGGCCAACTTCTCTGAGGCCTTTTTCCTCAGCCCCTTGGTATAGTACTGGGCACTCAGAACTTTAATGACAACCACCCAAGAAGACCAGGCTCCACTTTTCCATCCACAGAGGCACATACGATTTCACAAAGATTATCAGGAACTTGGACTTTAAGTTGGCAATGAAAGAATAAGACCCTGTCTTTAAGCCTACCTTCTAGTAGATAGATTGGCCCAAGTACAAAACATAGGAGCATATGGAAACGAACAGTAGGGGAGACCAAATAGTTGAATGTCAGAGAAATCTTTTTGGAAAGATCTTACCTGAACCTAGTCTCCTGGCCATATCCTAACATAGCCCATGCCATCCAGCTCTGGGGACAAGCTCCATAAATGTTAATTAGCTTATCTTGGGCTTCTAGGAACAAAATGATCTTTTTTGCTCATCTTCCAATAGCACACCTCACAGAGCTAGAGAAACCATTCCTAAAATTCATTTGGAACCTAGAATAGCAAAAACAATTCTGAGTAACAAAGGCAAGGCATGGGGCATCAAAATCCCTGACTTGAAATTATACTACAGAGCTACTATTATAAAAACAGCATGGTACTGGCAAAAAAACAGACATGAGCATCAATGCAACTGATTAGAAGATGCAGAAATGTTTTCTTTTGTTCTTTGTGTTTGATTTTGTTATGCCTGATGGTATGGGAACTTACTTTGAAGATAGCAAGAGGCAACATGGTAACCATTGTTGGTTTACTTTTTATCTTGTTTTTGAAGTCTTGTATCACATTCTTTGTTTTGTTTTGATTGAATATTCTGTTTTATTTTGTTTTTGTTTTATTCTCTTCAAAATAAAAAACAAAGCAGAAACAACTTCAAACACATGCTTATCTTTGACAAAAGAACCCCTTTCACTGGAAGAAAGCCTCTTTAATAAATGGTGCTGAAAAAGCTGAAGACTGAAACTAGACTCCTGTCTATCACCATGCACTAAACTAAAATCAAAATAGATCAATGACTTAAATATTAAAATAGAAACACTAAATCTTCTGGAAGATAGACTAGGTAGAACTCTTGAAGACATAGGTGTAGGCAAAGATTTCATGAACAAAACCCCGATGGAACAGAAAATACTGCAAAGAATCAACCACTTGGATCTCATCTTATTAAAAAGCTTTTTTCATAGCAAAATAATCACCAACAGAGTGAAAAGACAACCCACAGAGTGGGGGAAAATATCTTAGCCAGCTGTTCCTCAGACAAAGGACTAATACCTAGAACATATAAAGAATTGGAAAAAATCAGATCCCCCAAATTTAAAGATCCAATTGATACATGGGCATCTGAAATGAGTAGACTTCTCAGAAGATGTACAAATGGCAAATACACACCTGAAAAAATGTTCAACATCACTAATCATTTGAAAGATGCAAATTAAAACAGTACTCTGAAGAAGGATGCTATGAATGTTTCTGGATCCACTGACAATCTCAACAAGTTTCTATTTTTCTAGGATGTTACTGATAGTATTACTTTTTGCTAAACAAAACTCCCATTAAAGAAATTCAAGAGAGAATGCTCCAACACTAGACAACAGGGTAATACATTTTGCCAACTTTAGAAGCCATTTGACTTGTCTGAGGCATCTTGTTCTTTGCTTTTAAACAGCACACAAACTTAAGCCATTTAAGTTAATTTACTTGGCAAAGGAGCCTTCTTATTTCTACAAGGGAAAGATTAGAAATCATAAAACTCTTAAAGATTTTTGAACCTATTTAAATAAAATTGTATGTTGATGAGCAAGCCCTTGCCTCAAAAAAACGGGGGGAGGATGTATAGATTAAGTGAGTTTCTCTCCTAATTATAGAGGTTCTAAAAACTAAGGAAAATTCAAGAAATGTTTACAGGGAGGGCAAGTTGTTAGCCTTTCCTTTCGAAACTGGAACAAGCACTATTTTGTGAAGTTCCACTCGAAGTACAATCCCAGGGCTGGCTGCACCAGTATCCCATGGAAACTTGTAGAAATGCAAAATCCCAGATCCTGGGTCAGACAAACTGAGTCAGATGGAGAAGGTGTCCCAGGAATCTGTGCTCTAGAAAGCTCTCTGGGGAATCTTTATGCACACTGAAGTGGGAGAGGCACCTCTGTAGTGCGTCGAGGAGGAGGTTGGCAGGTAAGCAGATAGTTTGGGCTCTTCGAGCTGCCGTCACACCCCTCTGCAGCCCTGACTTACCTTTGTTGTACAGGGTTCCATCGAAGTAGTAGCTCCCTGTGTAGAAGCCTGTGGCATGCTCAATGAGGTGCCTTGCCCATGTGTTCCCGGCTCCTGGGAAGCTTGATAAAGCCACAAATACCTTGGATTTGCTGGGAAGGAACCTCCTGTCTGTACACCGTGTGTCTGAAAGTCCACATGTCATTAGTCACTCACCTTCATGATGACCCACAGATCCACCACTGGGCTCTCTACATAGGGACAGATGAGCTAAGATTCCCATTCAATAGATGGGAAAACAGAGATCCAAAGAGGTGAAAGGATTTTCCACCTGTACCTTGGTTGAACAGGTCTGTGCCTGGACAAAGAAAGCCCATGACAAGGCTTCCTGTAGTACATGCAAGGGTGGGCATCACCTGTACTATGGACCCTTGCCCTCATTCTGTCTCCATGGCCACAGATGAACCCTGGCTCAGGTATAGATAACCCCAGAGTTTGCTTGGGGAAGTGGATGTGGGGTGTGCCTAGCCACAGTAAACCATAGTAGGACTTATTTCAGCCACTCATCCAGCTGCCACTGGCTTCAGGTATTTTAAACAAGTAACTCTCTGAGTGTCATTTCCCTTCACCAGGACTGCTGCAAGAAGCACATGAGTCACCAGGGGAAAGTCCCCTAGCCTTCCCAGCTGAACTGGGGCACATCAGGTGCTGGAGAAGCTGGGAACATTCCCACCCACCTGCTCATCTTGTGCCTGCTTGGACAGCATGATGCTCTTACGAAGGAGGACTCCGGGCCTGGAGGCCTCAGAAGCCCTGAGCACCCCTTCCTCTAGGCCTGGCCTCGCCCTTCCCATTCTCTCCACCACTCACTGTGATGTGAGTGACTTGACATTGACACCATGTCCTGATTTAGGACTGCATACTCGGGCACATCTGACTTCTCTTAACCCCGGGGGAGCTTTCTCTGACCTTTGAAACCAAAAGCCACATCCAGTGGTGGGTGTAGAGCTCACCTTGCACGGGAGTCTGGTAGACCTCACAGTAACCAGCTGTCCTCTGTGCCTCAGGGGCGGGACCACACAGTGCGCTGTTCACAGCATCCCGCAGGTTGAATTGGGGGGTTGGGTAGGCACAGTAGCACTCCCAGACCCTCAGGACAGCCAAGGGAAACTCCTGTCAGGGAGAAGAGAGAGCAAAGCACTCAGGGTGAAGGAGGAGAGACAGCAAAGCACTTTGGGTAAAGGCAAAGGCCAGGCCTCCAGCAGCTTAGGCCCTGGGCTGGACAGGATGGGGGAGCAGTGGCTGCCTAGGGTCAGTGGGGATGCCCAAGGTCCTCCATGCCAGACCCCGGGTCCAAACCCAGGGGAGGTAGAGCTCAACAAGACATCACTTTTTCGTCCCAGGAGCTCAACGCTGACCAAGGACAAGTCCACAGTCACACACAGTTGAGAAGCACTGTGGCAAAGGGGAGAGTATAGCATAAGAACCCAAGAGTAGAGTGTAGACCTGGGCTTTGAGACATCTAGGTGTTTGCCTGAGAGGGAGAAGTTCCTGGGAAGGGCATTGGCATGCCTGAGATGACCCAGGGCAGCCCAAAGCTCAATGTGTCATGTCATTAGTAACAGACCTCGAGTCCTGAGAGGGGATTAGAATTTCCTCTGAACTCCGTGGCTAGGTCCCTCCAAGGAAAGAGACCAACACCAATTCTTGTGCCTTAAACCCCACTGCAGGGCAGGGACAGATTCCCATGCAGTCGTCTTTCCAAAGATGGAAGAGGTGGGGAAGTGCATGCCTGGTTTCTACCTAAGGTGCTCAGAGAGGGGAGGTGCATTGCTGCAAAGGCACTGTAAGCACCCGGGAGTCTCTTCGGTAGGCAACTGGTGAAAGCTGGCTGCTGACTTCCTGAGGATGTGAATGTGTATTCTGACTCGCCACGTAACTTTTGCTAAGGTGCTTAACTTCTCTGAATCTTGCCATTGATAAAAGGTAACTCGACCCATCTTGTAGGTTATTGTAATGGCTAGATGAGATGGGTCCATACTGTCCAGCACTGAGCCTGGTATGAAGTAGGTGCTTCACAGAGGAATGGACCTTCCTTGGCCTCTTCACTCTTCTGGGTACCAAACACGGTTTACTCAAAAATGTATCCACCTGACTCTCACGTATTTTTCTAAGCACCTACTACGCACCAGACACTAGGTAGGACATTGAGCCCCCTTCCTGCCTCTTGCAACCCAGGGATACCAGGCCTCCTGAAGCATAGAGATGAGAGTCGTCCTAGGGGTATGCGTGAGGTGGGAGGGAGACAGCAGGTGGAGAAAGCTGCTCATTGCTGAGGGAAATGCTGCATAAACCTTTTTATTTTTTGCCCACAGCAAGAAATCTCATAAATAAATAAATAAAAGAAAATCAATAGCATTTTCTGTGTGCGGCGTGGTAAAGTTGAGAATCTCGGCACTCATGTAAGACAGCAGACAGTGTCTCAGCCAAGGGAGGGTGACGCAGAGCCTGGGGGAGCGTGGGGGGCACCCCAGGAGGGTGTGCAAAGAAAGGAGGATGGATGTACCCCCCAAGGGAGTGTACCCTGTAAGTGCAGTGAAGCCTCTCCTCCAAGCCTAGCAGTCCCCAGGAAAGTGCTCCCCAACCTCCCTATTCTTTTCAGTTCAGCAGGCCACCGCTCTTGGGGTCAGTGCACAAGAGGCTGCCCAGCCCCATGAGCATCTCTAACCAGGCCTTGGACTTGTGGTCCTCACCTCACTGTTCAGTGATCAGCAAACTCTGTGGCCTGACCTCAGTGCAGACACTGCTGGTTTTTCAAAAAGCATGGTTTCCTGCTGATGTGAGAACATGGAAAGCAAACCTGAGAATTATACGGTCCAGCCTCTGCGGCTCCATCTTTCCTCTCTCACAGAGACCCTCACCTGGTTTGGCCATGGTAATACCTGCATCCCAGGGGCTGCAGACACAGGCAGCCCATCTCCAAGGGGGCACACGGGGGCTGTGCTGTGCCTCCCACGCTCCTGTCCACATGGCTGTGATAGGTGGAATTATGTCCTCCAAATTCACCTGCTGAAGGCCTAACCCTAGTATTTCAGAATATGACCTTCTTTGGAAATGGTCTTTGCATTTTCCTCATTGCTGGGACAAAGTACCTAATACTTGCAACTTAAAAGAGGAGAGATTTATTCTGGTTCATGGTTTCCCTTAGCAGAAACAGGATGTCAGAGGGGCAAAGAGAAGATGCTCAACCCAGAAAGCAGAGAGAAAAGGAAGGAGCTGGAGACAAGAGCAACCCTTGCTGGCCATGTCCCCTGTGATCCACCTTCGACCAGCCCCACCTCCTCAAAGGATGCTCAGGAATCCACCTGAGTGAAGCACCCCCATGATCCAGTCATCTTCCATACCCAGGAGAGTTTTGGGAGACAGTTTAGATCTAAACTATAACATGATCTTTACAGAGATAAGTAAAATGAAGTCATTACTCTTGTCCTTGTAGAGAGAGGGTAAGGACACAGACAACCAACAGACCTAGGGACAACCACATGAGGATACTGTGAGAAGGTGACCATTTGCAGGCAGAGTGAACTCAGGAGAAACCAGTCCTACAAACACTTTGACCTTGGATTTCCAGTTTCCAGAATTATGAGAAAGCAAATATATGTCATTTAAGTCATCCAGCCTATGGTAATTTCTTAGGGCACCCTAGGATGCCTAAGACAATAGCTATCTTGCTGTTCCTGATTGCTACAGCTGAGGCCAACCTCAGTACCTTTGCACATGCTCTCCTATCCTCTGCCTGGAGAGTTCTTCCCCCAGATATACTCACTTTCTCCCTTACTTTCTGCAACTTGCCCTCCCCCACCACCCATTTCTAAGTTGTGATTCCCTTCCTACCTCCAGCAACACATCCTATTCTTTCAACGTGCTTTCTACTTTCATGTAGTAACTTCATGAATGAAATGGTCATGCTCAGTCTGCTTTGATGAACATGGATCAAGACAAGTGGCACTTCTATTAGGCCACAGGTACCTCTATACCTTCCTCCCTCAAAGCAACCACTATTCTGATTTCTTTCACCACAGATTAGTTTTATCTCTTCTAGGATGCCATATAAATAGAATCACCCAGTATATATTTTTAGGCACTTGGCTTCCTTCATTCAGACAAATATTTGCTAAATCCATTCATAGCAGTTTATGTACCAGTAGATCACTGTCTTTCATTGGCACGTAGTATTTCACATGCCAATACACGGGCCTGTTGAAACAGTCACTTGATGGACATCTGGACTGTTTTCATGTTTAGCTATTGTGAAGACAGCTGCTTTAAATATTCTTATACAAGGCCTCTAGTGGGTCAGTTTCTCATAGATAAATACCAACAATTCCTACCTCATTTTTCTCCATTGCATTTATCACCACACAACATACTATATATTTTACTTATTCATCTGCTTATTATCTGCTTCCACCCATGAGGATTTAAGTAGAGAAGGGATTTTCACATGTTTTGTGTGCCTTGCTGCAACCTCAGCACCCAAAACAGCATCTAACATGTGGCAGATGCTCAATAAATGTCTGATTGATGAATGAATGACTAGGTGAATGAATACTTTCCAGATCCTAGCTCCCTCAGAAGCTGGACCAGCAAACTTGGGTACAATCCTTCTGCTGGTCCCTGGGTCTACAGCATCACAGCACATGAGGGAGGGAGAAAAAACCTGCAGCATCGAAGCAAACCTTTCAGGTGTGGGGCTCTGCTGTCCTGGGGTTCCTGCTCAGAGGAAGGACAGCCACCCAGCATGGTAAGTCTGCTCAGGGCACACTTGCTCCAACTCCCTCCCCAGCAGTAACTGCACTGTTGACGCAGTGGCTCATAATCTTATATCCCAAGGCTGTGGAATGGGCTGCCCCCACCAGTGACCCGAACCTTTTTTGCTTCCTTGAGTGGATTAAACTGTCAAGTTTCTGGGGTTTGCAGAGCAACGGGAGAGCTGCAGACAGTAATGTGGTTTTATTTACAACATAACCGCTTCAGCAACATCACTGAATTCTGAAAACACGGAACAATTTTCAGCCCCTTGGGGATTTCTAGGACATGATTTCCATAAAAATTAAATATTGATGAATCTTATCTCTCTGCCAACTTCCCAACTCCCCCCGCCTCTACTCCAAGCTTCAGTGAGAGAAAAAGAAAGAGAGGCGAGAAAGAAGAGAAAAGGGTCAGAGAGAGCAGGCAGAAAAAGAAAGTATGCATAGATAAGGGGAGTTACATGGCGCTGGGTCACCCTAAGTCTGGGGCAGGGTAGAGGTACTTGGGGCCTCAGCAAGAGGGTCCAGGATGAGAAGTCAGGTGGGGACTGGGGAGGGCTGAGGCCATATCCAATGCTGGGGGAATATTCAGCCTAAGCCAGGTCATGACACTTCAAGGGCAGGGCTCTGTAGGTCATGGGGTCCTACATGCAGGGGTTTGGCCTGTGGCCAAGGGGTCAAGGAATAGATGCTTCTTCATACATGGAGCAAGGGCCAAGGCAGACCCATTTGCACCTCCTTCCTCTACCCCCATTCTTTCTTGAACAGTGTTCTCAGGATCTCCAGCACTGCTTAGAATTAAAGAGAGTGATTCAGAGATCACAGAAAGGGAAACTGAGGCTTGAAAGCAGGTGGCCAACAGTCAAAGATCTCCAGCCTAGCGGGTGAATGAGCTCAGAAGTCAGCCTTCTGAAACCCCTAGCCCAGGGCTTCGCCTTACCATAACTCAATCCCTCAGAGACCACCCTACCTCTGTGCTGGGTTTCTAGTGAAATCTGCCTCTCACTCCAGGGCAGTCCTCTGCACTACAGAGGCAGACCTAGGCACTCAAGGGACCAAAAGGAAAGATGTTCACAAAGGTGGCTATGGGGATGGGAGTCAAAGGGACAGACTTCTGCTTGCAGGTCAATGTCAGGTTGCAGGACAGCTCAGCCACTGATACTGTAACTTTCAATGGGAGACTGTAGGGTTCAGAGTGGTAGATGCTGGGCAGAAAAAAAACCAAAAACAGCCCAATGCTTGCCATCAGGAGCCTTTGGTTCTGAACCCCATTTATGGACTCTGGAAAAGCCACTGGGTATATCTGACCCTTGGTTTCTCATTTGTAAAAGAGGCATGACTTAATGATTAAGGGCTCTGAGGCCTACAGGTTGAGTTTAAATTTAGGAAGATGGACTTGATCTCTCCTTTCAGAAGAGGTATTTAAGCATTAAAATACTCTCTTGGTGTCTTTCAGAGAGTAGCTACTCAGCAACTTGGATGGTCTGAGTTGGGTGAGGCTAGGTGCTGGGAGCCAGAGGCTTTAATGCTGTCACCCCCAGCATCTTCTCTTCTTCATATAAAGGGCTAACTCACCAGACCCCAGTCTGTTCATCTGTCCAGCTGCAAGGGCCTGGCAGCTATAACACACACACACACACACACACACACACACACACACACACACACCAATGCTGGACTAACTGTCCCATGGGCAGAAGAAAAGGCCAGGCATGATAGTTTGGGGAAAAGATCAGTGTGACTCTAGATGCCTCATGCAAAGAACCATTTGGTTCATGACTTTCTTAGGACCTGAGTCTACAGGCAGCAGACCTGCCTTGCCCATTTGAAGACAACACCCTTCCATTAAAGCCAAAGGCACATCAGACAGAAGTGTCTGTGAAATGCTGCCAGACTCAGAAACCCCAAACAATCAGGATCTCGGGAAGCCCAGGTTTTCACTAAGCTGCAGAAGGACCAGTTCCATACCTTAGGCAGTTTTCAAAACAGACAGAAGAAAGGAAGATTCAACGCTTATAAAATCAACTCCCTAAACATACACCTAGAAAATCTCAATTTTCTTTGCTGTGGTAAAGTTATAGGAGAATTTTATTTTTTATGCTTAACAAATTTTTCAAATTTTTAAAAATAGATATGCATGACCTTTATAACCTTCTAAGAAAAATAAACCAGCAAAAACTAAAAACAAATAAGTGTTATTAGCAGCACATATAGGGTCTGATATTGTAGGTTCTCCATAGACTTTTGAAAATCCAAAGGAGCTCTTTTTCTTTTGTTGTTTTGAGACAGGACCTCATTATGAAGTCCAGATTGGCCTTGAACTCACTATATAGCCCAGGTTGGCTTCAAATTCATGGCAATCCATCTACCTCAGCCTCCCAAGAGCTGGGATTATAGGTGTGTGCCACCACCTTTGGCTTAGCAGCTCTTTTCAGTCACTTATTGGGCAGTCCAATGCAAAAGGAAAGTTCTTCAGATTGAGGTAGTGGTTTACAAAATCCAAACTCTCACAGGTCACACCCTTGCCAATGAAGAACAAGGATCTACCCAGGGCAGACCATGTCTACCGGGAGCCAAGTGCACTTAGCAAGAGCAGACACCCAGTGAAGAACAAACAACTCCAATGAAAGCAGGCCTTTCCAGTTCATAGGTGGCCAGGCTAAATGACCAAAGGGGAAAAATGTTAGAACAAAAGTCAGTAGGAAAACATAAGGTGCTTAATATTCTACTTGCAGAATTTAAATATCCAAAAGAGGACCAAAAAAGGTGCTATTTCCCTATCTTCTTTTCCTGCCATATTTTTATCAGTAGAACCACCAACAGCTTCTGGGAGAATAAAGATGTGCTTCCAAGGCATGACAGCCAGTGAAAGGGACTTTCACCCACTCATTAGTCACCTGTTTGCAGCCTGAGTTATAGTCAACACCCCAGCACCAATTCCAAAAGCTCACATAGTCTCTCTACCTGCATACAAATATCAGCCTTCAAAATGAAGTACCCTAGATCTGAGTTGGTAGCAGTGCTTCCATGCTGCCCTCTGTTCATTCACACTATGCACCTAAACCAAGCAGGCAATAGGATCTTGAAAGTCACTGAGGAGGAGAAAGTTTCCTTTTATCTTCAACAACTTGCTGGAAATTAGACAAGACCATTCTAGGGGGTTTTAACAACATATTATGCTGGTCAAGTGCTTCTTGCTGGCAAACAATTGGATCATCAAGATGTTGATATTCCCCCAAAATCTTCTTACCTCTCCCTTCATCCCGTCAACAACTCTCAGAACTCCCTAAATCCACTTTCAATAAATGGTAAAAGAGATTGGAGATTTTTATCTGGGGCCACAAATAAGCTTCAGAGGGTAGCTCAAAAGTAGGGGTGAAGCCAGGAAAGCATCCCCTCTTTTCCTGCTCCCAGCTCTACCTCTTGCATCTCCCAGCAGCCCTACTGCCCAGTTAGTTCCAGTTAAGCCCGTGGCCTCCCAACCTCAGGCTTAGTACTGCCTCCCTGAACAGTCTTATTTGAGCATATTCCCTCATCAAAGTCTTTGGAAACATTTTCAATGGTTGTATTATAGTCCAGTCCATAGCCCCGGAATAAATGAGCCATTCGCTCCTCACAGGGCATCTGAGCTGCTTCTCAGTCAAATGAGGATAATATAAAGCTGCCTCTGGGATAATGGAAAGATCACCAGCCTTTCCAGAGAGCAAGCACTCGGACTTTAGAACAAGAAAGCACAGCTACATGCCCCCATGTGCATCTTTTCTACCACCTTCAGCATTCAGTAGAGAAAAGGAGCAATGATGTCCTGCTGAGGCCAAGCTCAGGTGAACTTCTGGCTGACTTCTCAAGTCCAGACTTTAAGGCCTGGAGGCAAGAGTCAGCAGGTGGGGAGGTGGGCCAGCTGGACATTGCTGACCTGCAGGTTTTCTAGTGCTACAAGTCTCAACAAGGCCCAAGTTTGCCCTCTTGGGGATCTTGGTCAATGTCTGCAGCTTAAATAGTCACAGATAAGGGCAGAGTTGTTATTGGCATTTCATGGGTAGAGGCTAAGGATAATATCTTAAATATCCTACAATACAATGACAAATCTTAAAATAGAATCCTCCCACCCACAAAGCCAGCTGCTATAAGACTGAAAGAGGTGGCTTTAGGGTGACACCAAGAAACCAGGGCAGAGGGTAGAAGTGTTGATCATCCTGAAGGCTTGAGTCCAAGTTACTAACACTCATCAGTGGAGGCAAGGGAAAACCGACAGTCAGTCTGAGAACCTGGCTGGATAGACAGTGGTTTTACCTGGAAGTGTGACATCCAGGCACTATTCTTCTGCTCCCTGGACCTCTAACTCCAGATCTGGGTCATAGGTTGACTTCTGAGGCAGACAAGGCATCTCTGAGGGTGACTCTGAAGATGCCACCTCTTGGAGGGATCCACAGAAAGAATTCTTCTCTCCCACATCCTCTCAAGTGAATTCTGTTTCTGTAGCATCTCTTAGATCTCCTTCATCCTTCACTAGCTTCACTACTTGTCTTGCTCCAGTACATCCCTCCTACAGCTGTAAAGTGTCCTACTAGACACACCACTGTCTCTGTACCATACCATCTGCAGCTACCTGAAAAAAAATTCTGAACTTTAAGGCAGAAATGCAAGGCCTTCTGCAATGTGTCCCAACACACCTTTCATGCCACCACACGAAGCACTTTTCTCAGGCCTTACTGGGATGCTGGTCCTGCCCTGCACTTGTCCTCAAAAGGCACTCCTCGCTTTCTCATTCATCTGCTAACACTGCCCCAAATGCTCCGAAAAGTCACAATTCCTTTCCCTTCTAAGTCTCCTTCCAAGCTTTTTTTCACCCTGTTTAGGCACTGGCCTTACTCTGCCACACGTGAGTCACTGAGTTCCTGTCTCAGTGCCTTCCTGGCCACAAACTCTACATTCTGAGTTGGGCTGAGTTTCACCCAGCACTGGGATCTGCTGTACCCAGTACATGAATTTACCCATTGTAGATATCAGCAGATGTGTTGGGCCAAATTCCTCTAAATATTCTTTGCTGAGACCCACTTTCAACTTCAAAGCTGGAAATGGTGACTGTTCCTACAGCTGCAAAATCTTGCAGCTACGAACAATAACATGGGAGGAAGCACACACCCTTCAGTCCCATCCGACAATACAGACTGGTCAAGATAAGGAACTGGCCATCTGCATGACCTCCAATGATATGGGCTTGGAGCCACAGGCATTTCTGGGAACGCTGGGTGCCCCTTCTGTGTGTATATGACCTGAACAATTCCCAGTTGCATACACCAAGGCTGAGCAGGTAAGTTGTCCTTGAAACGTATCATGAAGGAAGTTGGACAAGGTGCTAAGGTGCAAAATGGCTTAAGACACCAAGAGCCTGCGGGTATCTTTTGGCGCATACTCCACTGTGAAATTGCAGCAATCTGGATTTGTGCCAGTAAATATGAAGAAAGGCTGAAAATAGGAGCTGAAGAATTTTAAATCTGTAAATTCTTGTCTGTAACCACAAGGCAGAACTGTCAGGATTCTAAAGGACTGCCTAAGGGATAGCACCCCCAGAATACTGGGGCATTTGCCCAAGAAGGTGCTTTGAACTACCTTCCCCCAAAGAATCATAAATGTGGCTGATTCTCCCTCATACATTGCTGAAAGGGGTGTAAAAATAATACAACCTCTACCAAGGGCGAACTGGCAAAGTTGACTGAAATGACAATGACACATACTCTTTAACCCAGTATCTCCTCTAAGAGCTGCTTTTAAATAAATCCACTTACACAAAATGACCCACCCATAGTCACTGCAGCATTGTTTGTGAAAGCAAAAGACTAGACACAGCCTAAATGCTTAACAGTGGGGGATTGCTTAAATAAATTATAGGACATCTGTATAATGGGAAAAAAAAGAGAAATCACCTTCTTCACTGATACGGGACAATTTAAGGTAGATTATCTGGCAGAATAGCATGTGGCTTGTTGCCATCTGCGGGGTTTGTGATGGAACAGAGGATGCAATAGCTTGAATATCCACTCTCTGAAAGTGGACAGGAGACTCCAGGACACTGTGCTGCCACCAAGGTTGGGGTTGGGGAGAGACTTAGGCATCTTGGTACTGTGTTCCACGTGAGCACAGAGCCCACTCAAAACTCATCGGAAGCACTTGGCACATAGTCACCATCCATTCCCTTTCCTCATTTCATCTCATGTCCTCTCACTTATGCCTATCAATAGGCACAGACAAGCTGTGGTGTGGCTGATTCCCCCTCACACCCTGCTGGAAGCAGTGGTGGTGTCAGGATCCAGGACTGCAATGCTGGTCACTTGGAGCCGATGGTAAATGCTCTCATCCCTGCAAGCCTGAACTGCCTCCTGTAGCAAACAGGAATCTGAACAGTTCCTCTTGCATGCAGCATGGAGGATTAAAGCAGGTGTGCCATGGGAAAGCCATGGAGGGACTCTCCAAGGTTGCTGACCCAGGGAGGCCTGCTTCAGCCTGCTCCTGGCTGGCAGAACTCCTCTGATTCCAGCGGGGAGGTCTCTCTGGAGAACTGCTGAGAACTGCAGGTGGGAGGGATGCCTGAGGGGTTGCTTGTTCCCATGTGGACATAAGCCTGGGCTAGCAGCTGAGCGGGTATCCCCACTGCTTTGCCCCTCCCTCACATCTCTGTTCCCATGAGCATAAAAGGCAAAGAAATTCCCAAGCCAGACATCTACAAATCAATAAATTCCCTTCTGGGCTGACTACACTGTGCCCTGTGAACTCTGACACCCAGTGGCATCCTTGGAACTGGTTGTGGGAATGCTAGTGATAGAGTAGAGCCACTTCAAAGGTTTGGGCATGAGGAATGCACCTGTGAAAGGCTGTGCTTTCCTCCACCCTTGGGGGAAACTTTCTGGGTGGAGGGAGACATCCTGGGGGAGCTGAGGAACCAGGATGCAGGAAGAAGGCTGCCTCCAGGGTGGATGGAGAGAAAAGCAGGAGATATACCCGTTTAGGTCACATCTCTCTCTTGGAAGCACACCCCCTGCACCCTTCAGGTTACCAGCAGGTTGTACAGCTAGCTGAGGTCAGGTTCTAGCTCTATCACTCTGTGACCTCAGGCAGATTGCTTAATCTTCCTCCCACAGCTTCCTCAACTGCAAAACATAGATTAGCATAGTACCTGTCTCATAAGGTTATTAGGAGGAGTAAATGAGTCAACATATGCAAGTGGTTGGAATATCACCTGGCATGGAATAAACTATCAGTAAATGTTAGCTTCTGTCATCATTATCACTGTCATTATCATCACAATCATAATCACCAGCAAGGCCTTCCACTCTCCTCGGATCTGGTATGTTATGCTGTCAAGTGCTCCATTAAGGCATGTAAACCCAGCACATCTGCAGCAGTGGAGGAGCCCCAGCCTAACACTACCGAGGGCCACTACCTAGCTGGAGACAGCTGGACCCTAGCCCAAGACCTCAGAGATCTCTGGACACAGTCTGTAGAGTCTCACCAGCTTTGATTCACACTCTTCTAGCCCTGCCTCATATGAGCCCCATCTATCCTTGACCAACTCCAAGTAAGAATAGATAGAAGACAATGCATCTGGTGCCCAGTCTAGCTCTTGCAGTTACTCTACTCTCAGCCTGTGCTGAACCAAAGAAGCAGATGTGTCCATGGCTGCTATAGTCAGATTCACAGCCCAATGTTGTCAGCACAAACAACAGAAAATCCATCAGCTGTCCCCAAGTCCCAAGCCAGCATCTTCTTGCATCCAGACCAAGTCAATTTAACATCTGACACTTGTGCCAGGAACTCACATCCAGAAAGGTACATTACTTTCAGCTTTACAACTTTCGCTCACAATTCCCTACTTAGCCTTCAATCCCTGACTATGAGCTAATTGCCAGAACCCCTGTGACATCAGGTACACGACCTGCTTCTCTCCCACACTTTGCTCTTCAGCTCCCACCCAGGCTGCCAAAGTAGATGTGCACAGCCCAAGTTGGGCACCTCCCCTTCTCGGGAAGCCACCTCACACTCTGGATCCTTAAAAGGTTGAGAAATCACAATGAGTCTTACTTTCTGGGAACAAAATCCTGAGCACATCTCCACGGTCATGTTGGCCTGGATCAGGGAGGTGGGGAAGGTGTGTGTGACATTCTCTGGCAGTTGGAAGCACCCGCGGTAGGTGGCGGTCCGGCCTGTGGGGAAGGAAATGGGTTTCTGGTGAGACACAGTATTCATGGTTGTTGGTGCATATCACAAAGAGAAATGCTGGCTTTGGACCCTGAGACTGGTGCAAATATACTGAAGAGGGCCTATCTTAAATCAGAGAAGGAAAGCTGCGCCTGGTGGGCGTGCAGGTAAGCTAAGCTCCTGAGAGAGATGCATTGGGACCTTGCTCACCCAGGGTCACTGACAAGGGACCACTTGGTTGAAATGGCTGAGCTCAGGTTTTGTTTCTCTTACCAGTTCTCTGGAGATGTTGGCTGCCTGTTTTTCCTTTTTCTTTCTCTTCCTTCCTTCAATAGATTTGCAGTGTAAATTTACTAGGTGCCAAATTCTACAGTTGGTGACTTATGGACAACTCTATATCCTCTGATGATGTGCGCTAAAAGAAAAGCAGACTTGAACCTCCGAAATCCTGCTCATTGCCTTTGTCACTGGTGGCAGACCACAGGATTGCTTCTTGGCAAGGCTGGCCTCATACTGCTCTTGAACTCCCACCTGAATTCTAGGAATACAACTCAAACCTATGGCACAAAGAAAGCTTCCTGCCAACTTGCTCTCCAGACTTTCCGGTGGAAAAGCCCAGTTCTCTCATTGGCTCCCTTGGTGCTGAACAAACCTTCTGGAATGTTCTGTCACCAACTGCTCATATAGCTTCCAGACTCACCAGAGTTTCTCTGGATGATGTGCTGATCCTTATTTCATACTCCTTTTCACAGAAGTTCTTCCAGAGCTCAGCATGTCCCACAGTTCTCTCTGTCTGCCACTCCTCATGGCAGGCAGCAAAAACCCTCTCACCAGTCTTAGCCATGTAGCAGAGAGAGGGGTCTTTCCATGCCACATTGCCAAAGCAACACCAAACTCTGGCTCTGAAAGCCCATCCAGATCAACCAGAGGACCAGTGATCTCAAAGATAGGGCACAGACCTTGCAAGGCAGACTGAAGAAAGCTGCCTGATGCAGAGAAAACAGCTGAGGTTAGTGCCCTCAGGGCATGGGCTTAAGTCCAGTCACTGCCTGTGACTAGCTTGCAACTCTGGTGTGTCATGGACTCAAAGACTCCATTTCCTCACCTCTACATTGCCAAGGGCCAAGCTATGAGGAGCACTGGGTACTCACAAGCTATCGCCTGACAGACTGACCCAGATTGTGGTGTGCAAGCTGAGGGTGATTGCAAGCACCCAGATCACAAGACTCTTCGTGGGCCTGTGGTACAGCAGGATCCAAAGAACCAACATCTAGATGGGTGGGGTACTCAGCCAGCCACTGGATTGGACAAGTAGTGAGGTGAGAGACAGACTCAGGGGCAGATGATCAGGGGAGACTCAGTAGGACAGAACAAACACAGGGTCAGTAGACTGACCAGCATCCCAGTAAGTCCAAGCCACAGGCTCCAGAATGCTGTTTCTGGGGGAAAGGTACATCTGATTACCCTGCATTCCCTGGAATGAGCTGACTTTGACACACAGCAGGTGCCCAATAAGTGCTGAACAAGGAAAGCAGAGGAGGGCACTGCATGGGCTGCAACAGGAGAGTCACAGGTGAGGAGGTCACATGGGCTACTGTTAGATGACACTGATATGTCACCTCAGGTGGCCTCTTCTACAGATTTCTCCCGCACTCCCCCGGTAAGAGCCTGAGGGCCACCCAGGGCAGAACTACATTGCCAAGAGGAAGGCGTTAATGAGCTGTCTAGATACCGATTCCAACCCTGAGGCCTGCTTACAGGTCTTGTTCCTTGTGAATGTACCTTGCTAGCCAGAAGCTGCAATTTAGTCAGTGGTCACCTGGTCACCTTTGACAGTGATCCCATCAGCCAAGCCCCTTCAAAAGGGAGGAGAAAGGCAAAGGTCAGCCATACAAGGCTCCATAGCCTATTCTAAAGGGCAGCACTAACAACATTTTCAGCATTAGCCATGACCTGCAGGTCTGGTGGACTCAAAGTCTGTTGCTGGCCTAAATGACTGAATCATCTGTTCCTTAATCAATGGACAATGGAGGCAAAACAACTGTCTCTGAAAGTCAGTGACTGAGCAGCTAGGAAGGCTGGTGGGCAGCCCAGAATTTACATATAGGCCTGATTCTGCTGGGGGTCAGAGGCGAGGGGACAGGCTCATGTTTGAACCCAAAGAAATGAAAGATCCAAGAAACTCTCATGTAGTCCTCAGATGCCTGTGTGAATGTCCAGATAAACCTCATGCCAGGTCAAGGCTTGGTGCAGAGCAGGTGTCAGTGAGTACCTGCTGAGCTAAACGCCTCATGAGCAAAATGTGTAAGCTAGAGTATATTGCCAGTGTCTCCACACTATGCTCCCACACACATCCTGTCTGAATTCAAGAAGCACCTGAGCACCTTCAGCTGTCAGGGCCAAACTGCTCCGTCTACACTCTGCTCTGTCTGCACTCTGACCCTATACAGTGGTCAGGCACAGGGCTGGACTTCTGCATTGTTTGGAAAACTTGCTTGTTACTAAAGCAGCCCTCCCAGAAACAGTTCTGCAGGCTTAGCTTTTGATGTGACACCTCATTCACTGGGTTCTGCTCTGGAATCTTGATAATAGAACCAAAGATAGAGGCAGTTGTGTCTATGACTCAGGTGCCTGGATGCTGAACTGTGCTGCCACCGTCTGTAGTCCTATCCTTGCCAGAGGAAGGTGACATCTCCATCTATGCTATGAGTGGAGTCTCTCTTCTTCCCACTCTCATTCTTTCCTGTCATTGGAAAGATGGCCTCCAGAGTGTATGAATGTATACAACCCACTACTTCACACATGAGCCTTTCATAATTAGGTTAAGTGGAGGGGCCCATTGGCTTATAATAAGGACCATCTTGAGTTTTAAATTCATCTACCTGTACTTTCTTAATTTCTTCTACTTGGCAGTACTTTTACTTGAAATTCTTGCTGATCGACATATCTACTTATTTTTCCTCATGATTGGTTCTTTTCTCTTATCTTCTGTAATTGAACTGTAAGCTCATCCTCAGTGAGAATTTCCTATGAGAACCCTTAACACCTAGGTCAGTGGGACAGCTCCCAAGAGAGATTTTGCACTGCCTCTGCCAGACATCTCCAGATACCCTAGAACCAACTTTTATGCTGAACCTCAAAACTCACACAAATGCAGAACTATAGCTACAAATTCTTACAAGAAAAAGTTTTTTTTCATGTGAATCTCAAGTCAAAATAGAAAAGCTTTCTATTTCCCTGAACTGCTATGTGTTTTATTATTACCATGGTTTTTTATATCTAAATTTCAGTAAAATTGAGTTCTATTGAAACCTTATACAAAGGTTTCCATCCAGTTTGCATTGGATGACAGGCCCAAGCCCTTCATTGCTGCCTTGCTTAGACATTAAAACCTATGCCTTGTGGCCACCTAAACTGCCAACTTCGCTTTACTGAAACCCAGGTCACAGAGTTGTTTCTTTCTCTTCCTACTGTGGTTCTTAGTTCCCTTTACATTTCTGGACCCATGGATTGCCTTACTGTCCTGCTAGTTAAGCAAGAGAGGGAAGAGGAAGGGGGTGCACAATTCCCCAATAATGAATGTAATCATTATGTGCCGCAAACATGTACCAATAAAAAAAATTTTTTAAGTGGCAAAGATGTATCTGAGTGCAAAAGCCCTAGGTTCACTTCCAGGATTGTCAAAAAAGTAAGAATTTGGTAGGTGAGTTGCAATGACTTAAACACATTTTCAACATGTAGTGTGTTTTATCAGGACCTGAGCCTATGTCAAGTTGCATCTATATGATTTTTATTTGTAAAGGCAAGTAAATATTTTTTAAAATTAAAAAAAATGTTACTGGTTAAATCTTATTTATTTATTTATTTATTTTAGGTATTTTATAGTTAGGGAACATTCAGATTCTCAGGTCCACCTACTGCTGAAAATCTAGGTTCTTCCCAGTGACATTTTACAAAATAAACTAAACCGCAGAGAGAAGAAATGAGCTGTCCTGAGGCCACACTGCATATCCAAGGCACATTTAGGCCAGCTACCAAGTTTCTCCTGCAAGGGACAAGCAAAGATGTGACTCTGTCATAAATGAAACAATTGGGTTTTTGATGGACCCTAAGCTCACTGTGCCTGCCAGGAGCCAGTCCAGCGAAAGTACAGGGAAGGGAAGGCCTATCCTATGGGCATGGACTTGAGGCTGCGGGCAGGGGCAGCTGGAGCATGTGGGACATGCAATGCTCCAGAGAAGGTGGCCACTCACGCTTGTTGGCGCCTGGCTGCAGCATGTCCACGCGGTACACAGAGAGCCGGCCCAGGGCCCCACACATAGCGCCCTTCTCGCCTTTACACTCGTGGTTGCACTCGTTCAGCCCGACGCGCGCAGCCGGCAGCCGATTCCCACAGTAGCACTCTGCCCCAGCCTCCAAGCCAGCATACATGTAGGACCTGTGGGAGACCAAGCCAAGTGAATCCGGACCTGGGCCCCGAGCAAGGGCTGGGGTCCTACATACAGGAAGGTACAGGTCAGGCAATGCAGAGGGTCTGGGGAGATAAGGTCTGGACTTGAAGCTGAGGGTAAGCCTGAGTGAACAGGCAGGGGTCATAGCCATCAGCACAAGGCTGGCCTGAGGAATCAGTCTTCATCCTGAATTAAAGGTCATCTAAATTCAGGAACCAGTTTTTCCTTTGTAATACACATTGGCCATGCTGCTGTGTCTTGCAGGCTCCAAGCTTTGATGCCATCTATGTTATAGCTTTTGATGGGACAAAATCAGTGGTGCTCTGGGAAACTGGTTCTGGCAGGGGCAGGGAGGGTCCTGATAGGTAGCGCTTGCCAATTGCTGTGGTGGAAATACTCTCATCACAGTCACCAGTTCACAGAAGCTCTTAAAACTGGTTTGTCTCAGGCCCAGCACCACTGGTCTGACACACCAGCCACACAACACATCCTGTTATAAACAAGACCTGCTGCATGTCCATCTCCTTGCACTTCTTCACCTCATTCCCCCGATGTAATTAGAGCTGTGGATAAAGAGACCTGTGATGGAACCTGTTACATAAAGCGCAAGACTGCACTGCCAGAAAGCAGTCTACCTTTTTAAACTCCCTTCTCAGTGGATCCTAGTGTAAAAAGCGCAAACTGAGAAGACACACAGAGGCATCCAGTCCCTGCTTGGCCTCTTGTTAGCTGTGAGATCCTGACATCACTTCCTACATCTAAGTGTCAGTTTCCTTAACTGTTAGGAAACTAAAATGAGACTGTTTTGTCCCCTGTTACAAGGCATGTAAGTAGGGACCTTATCCTTTCTTTCTCTAGTCTCAGTTTTGTCATCTCTAGAATAAGAATAATTAATTGCCAGCTAGGGGCTATGAGGCTTCACAAGACATAGAAGTATTAAGGAATCCATGTAGATAAAATAGAAGAAGAGTAGCCTGTTTGTGCTGTTGTGCGAATGTGTACACATGGTGAACCATGACTGTCTCAATGGTAAGGCCCATTCTCTAGCTCCTGACAAACGTCTGGTCACTACTGGGTGAACCAGCAGTATCTGAAAAGGTAAATCTTATCACAAATGCAAGATAGGAATACTCATCCTGCCAGAGGTGGAAAGGGCTTCAGAAAAATCTACATTAAAAGTCTTTATTTCATTTTACACAAAGAGAAAACTGAGGCTTGGAGAAGGAAAAGAACTCACTGAAGTCAGAAAGCAAATCCTTGAAACAACTGGAGTAGAAGTTGGGTCTCTTGACATTGCCTAGAGCCCATCGCATTTGCCAATGAGCTTCCTCAAGAATCCAAGAGCAGATCGATTGTGGTCTCATTACACTAGGACAGCTGACTGTAGTCAAGGCATCACCAGGCTTGGGAACTGAACCCTGCTTCATTTCCAGTGAGGTCAGCAGCGGTGGGCCCAGCACTTACCGCTCAGCACATGCATCCTGGCAGTGGGCAACTGTCATCTTCCTCAAGTCATAGAACACCACCCCCTTCAGAGTTCTCTCCTGGCCTTCATCACTGAAACATCCCATGTAGGTTCCTGTAATGAGGCAAGCAGCAATCAGAGGCCTGGGAGAGGTTTCACCCTTAGGGAAAGCCAGGGAGGCTCCAGCCCTCCTGGTGTAGGTATCTCTCAGGGAAACACAGTGGCTGAGGGCTGTAGCCGAACTTCCCCTTGGTGCAGGAGCATGGACTTCTCCATCTTGTTTATTTCATGCCCCTTTTCTCAGTTAATGGCCCACTGCCCTCCCTTGCACAGTCCTTCCATGAGCCCAGCAGCAGCCTGGCTACTGTTTTCCTCCACCACTCCCCAACTGCCCACGTCTGCATTTGGGTTTTTTAAATTCACCATTATTATTTAGTTGTACACATAACAGGGTACAGTTTGATCAGTCAATGTATATATATGTATGGTGTACAATGATCAAATCAGGATAGTTAGCATTTTCATCTCCTAAAATATTTTTTAAAAACCCTTTTTTATTTACTTGTAATAATTGGATGGTTTAATGGCCTCCCATGGCCCCCACCACCTCCTCCCCATCCCAGCTCCCAGGGTTGGAGGGGGTCCCTGTGCTTCTTCAAAGGTCCCAAGAGAAAGTTCTCCATGGGGCTAATGGGAAGATTGATAGTCCATAACCAGGGAAAAGCTGATAGTAGCTGAGATAAAGAAGATGTTTCAAAAGAGGGGAGCTGTGTTTACAAAGACATTTGATGTCTGCTGTTGGAGTATAAGCAGAGTCTGTTAGAGTGTAAGACAGGGTCCTTCTTTGGAATTAGTGGGGCCAAGAGACCACAGAGCCCTCTGTAGTCTCCTTGGTACAATCCTGTCTCTCACCAGTGACACTGGGGATGAGAGGAAGCAGTGGTTGACCTAACCAGGCACGGGCCAGTGGAAGTATGAGCAGCCCTGCCTTGTCCCCAACAGGGAAGGAAATGCCTTCCAAAAACTCAAGAGAATGGGAGCACAATGCAAATGCAGCATCAGGCATGTAAATGTCACACACACACACACACACACACACACACACCAGTATTTTGAAGGAATGGCACTTTGGGAATTTACAAACATGCCAATGGTCTCCAAGCTGTGAATGCATACTCACAATAGCTGTGCTGAGATCTGGATTGGGCACCTGTGATAAAGATGTCACACATCTCCCCAAGAACTTCTGCATTCAGCAATCGGTGCCTCTGAAATGCCACCTGTGGTGTGCATGCCTCCAGAGAAATTAAGTTGTCCTTGGAAGGCACACCAAAGGCTTCTAGGCAGTCTGTCACTCCCACATAGCATTTTGGTAAGAAGGAAAGTTCGGATGGCCCAATGTTTCCCAAGCTCCATGATGGCAGGGAAAAATCATTTTTATTTCTGCCAACGATGTGGTCCGAAGCAGAGGCCCAGGGCCACATGCTGAGGGGCATGGAGGAGTAGGTTCACTGTCCTTTCACTCTTGGGGCCTACAACAGGCAGTAGTTTTCATGTCTGTGAGCACTGCCACACTGCGTTCCCCTCTGACGTTCCTGTCACTTCAACTACCTGTGCCTCAGTTTCCTCCATAAATGTCAACACCTACACCTCCTCTTACTCAGGCTCATTTCTTCTGAACCACCTTTGGACCCATCCCTTTCTCCCTTCAAGTTTACTCTGTGCTTCCTACCCACCCTGAAGGCTGAGACCCTGACTCCTCTCCAGCCTTTCTTCTTTCGATTTTTGCACGTTTTGTCTGAATAACTCATCTATCAGCCACATCCCTGCCATTGACTGTTGCTTCGACATCCATGTGTCTTGTCTCTGCAACATGACTGGAGCCTTTTGGAGGGTAGGGGTGATGCCTGCCTTCACCCTAGCTGGTGACCCCACAGTGACTGATCAGGGTTAGGCACAATGTCAGTGTCAACGCCTGACTGAGCAGCAGGTTACAGCCCTTAAGAACCACACTGAGATGTCTTGTGGGTGCAAGGGTGGGCACAGAGAGCCAAATTCAGGGAGGGGATGGACCTGTTGACTGTACTGAGTGCAATTCCCAGGGCTCTAATTTAAGAGAGGCATAGCCAAGAAGAATAACAATGGCTGTAGGATTCAAAGGACCCAAAGACCCTCAGATCAGAGGGTACCAGGGCTGAGGAATGAGTAAACATCCACCTTCTTTCATATCTGTTAAAGGTCTGGCCCCTTCCCAAGCTATGAGCCTCCTGGCGTCACCTTCATGGAGGGATGCTCAGCATCTATGGCCATACCCAGCATACTGACCACAGTGCCTGCTATCTCCCTTACCTGGGACTGCTTCCCTGACCCTGGGCCCTGCAAGCATCTCTCTCTTATAAGCTTCAGGACTATGACACACAGTATGCACCACTGCAGAAACCTCAGTCAGGGCAGTGGGCATGTATTTTTCTCCTCTGTCTGCTTAGCAAATAAAAGAAAACTACTATATGAGAAATTTCTGATATGTTGCTCAGCAAAGAAGAAAGTTCACTACTGCTTTAATTAAACACCCAAAACATTTATCACTGCAGTTGGAAGATTTAGCCACAAGTTTCTAAAAGTGCTTGGGCTCAAAACTTTCCAAGGGTGAGGCAGGCATAGACATTTTCAGGGCGACTGCATGGAAACAGCCTTTGGAAAAAGACTGACTTGAGTTTAAATCATACTTCCATTACTAGCTACCTGTGTAATCTGGGATGTGCAGCTTTCCATCTTTGAGTATCAGTTTTCCCATCTGTGAAATAAGAACATGGCGCTAATGCTATGGATTGGTTGTGAAAATTCCATAAGATAACATATATCAAGTGTCTAACACCGGTCTTGGAATAGTAAGTACTCAGTAGCAATCATTTTTATTATTCATAAAACATTATTAATAATGAAAATTTCCCAATGACTTTATTTTCCTGAAACAAATTCTTCACCATTAAAATAGAACATCACTTACGCCAGAAGACTGTGTGAAGATGAAATTAAATGAGATGACAGATGTACATCTCTACTAAACAACTATTATTATTCTGATCCTACATTCTAACCAGAGACCTAGTGTGACAAGAAATTGGTAAACATTAGCTGGATAATTAGCACATTAATGTAGGAGAGAAAAAGTGGTTTCAAGCAAGCAGGCTTGATTCTTATGAATATAAGAGGTGGCCAAGAGTACTGACTGCTCCGTTATGTGCCTGGCCCCCTCTGGGTGGCCAGGGCCTGAGACACAGATGGCCTCTCTGGTTTGTGAGTAGCAGGTGAGCCCTTTTACCCCAAAACATAACAAATGGTTTTCCTACTTTCCTGACAGAGGCAAGAATACACAGAGAAGAAAGAACTTTCGAGGGATACACCGGGACACATCCCGAGGCAGATTTATTACTTTCAGCTGAAATGGAGGCGATGCATTATTGTCTGTGACTTCACATCTGTTCATTTGCACATCAAAATGGACAAGCCGTGAGGCTATTAACGATGGCTTTGGAGATATTGGAATGTCTTTGGAAATTACTATCAATAAAAAACAAACTGGCTATGGAGAAGTTACTATTTTTCCCCTAGTAAACTTACTGACATTTTATTCCATTATGGATGTTGTCCAAGGTATAATGAAATGCTCCGTGATTGATGGAGCCTCCCGCAGCTTCCGCGGTGTGCAGGATCCCCTTTCAGGAGCGTGGCGGGTTGCCCAGGCCACAAAGAGATGCTTGCTTTGTCTGCAGCCCCAGCAGCTATACTGAGCGCTGCGTTCGGGGCCACTCTCCATCAGCGAGGCCTGCCTGCCTGCACAGGATCCCTGATCCTAGGGCCTCTGGAGGGCTGCTAGGCCAGCGTCCTGACTTTCCCTGCTTTCCCTGAAGACCACCAACCATGTCACAACAGGGACTGCCCCAGACAGGTGTTTTCATATTCTTCAGCAAGAGCAAATTCCTCTCAAAATCCCAAGGTATATTCAAAATATTTAACAACCCATGGAGGGCAAGAACCTTTCAGAAATGCTACTAATCAGCACTGAACCTGGGCACCCTGTGGTCCCTGGTATTAACCCTTCCCTTCCTAGGTCATGGGGAGACAGTCAGAGTACAGAAGACACCCCAGAAACTAAGAGCAAGAACTAGCAATAGGTGTAGAAGTGTTCCTAGCTGCCTGCTAAGACTGACTGTTGAACAATAGTTGAGAATCAGTCCTGCTGATGTCTAACCACAATCTCTCCGGGTTTTACTGGAATCCATTCTGTCACCACTTTAAAT
>RJWT010003839.1:0-35173 GCA_004365215.1 Cuniculus paca | reverse complement strand
AAGGAAACGGAGAAAAGGAGAAGGGGAGCTAGGAGAGGGGACAGGGAGACGAGGGTGGGGAGGCTGGCGGGGGGGGGGGGCCCAGTGAAAGGAGGAAGTGAGGGCGGGGGAGGGGAAGAGACGGCAGGCGGGAGGGGGAAGTGGCGGGGAGGAGGGGAAGAGACGGTCGAGGCGGGGCGGGGCGCGGGGAGCGGGGCTGACGCGGGGCGGCTTCCGGGCGCGGCCCCCCTGCCCGCCGCCCCACTCCTCTTGCCTTCTATGGTCCGAGGACGCGGCGCCGCCCCGCCCCGAGGCGCGGCCCGACCTACGTACGTGCGAGGCCCCGAGCTCCCAGGGCCCGGGAAAGCCCGGATCCCGTCCTTGCGAGGTCCCTGATCCCGACCGGTCTCGGGGCCCAGGGTGACACCGCGAGCGTCCAGATTCGAAGTCACCACGGGCACAGCCTGAGTTCAGAGAACCCACATTCTAGACTCTTTTGAGACTTGAAAAATCTCTCTACCCCATGATCCCAGAACTCGGGGAGGCTGAAACAGGACCTCAAATTCAAACCGTGGCAGTTTAGTGACTGAGACCCCGTCTCAAAAAAAGTGCTGGCAACGTCGCTCAGTTGCGAAGGCCCTGAGGTCAATCCCCAGTACCGGAAAAAAAAAAAAGCCCCTCTTGTGAAAGTCTGCTCCCCCTACTCGAGAGTCCGGAGACTCGGGGTGCTGCCCCCGCCCGCGCCTCACCCCTGCAGCCCGGCCGCCCCCGCCCGCGCTGGGCTCGCGTTAGGGCACATTCCGTCCTCCCCACGCCGCCCAGCCCGCCCGCTCGCCTTGGCCTCAGCCTCGTGGGGACGGAAACATCCCGTCCCCGCCTGCCCGAGCTGGGTCAAGGAGCCCGCCGGGCCGCGGAGCGCACCGCCCCCCGCGGCCGGGGAACTGGCTCTCCCGGTTCCCACCCGGTGACCTCACCTGGCTCCGCCCGTTCAGGTGAACGGCCCGGCCGGTGACGTCACTTCCTGCCAGGTAAGCTCGCAGGAGGCTCAGCTTAGCTCTGGGAAGGTTTGGAGGTCAGGCCTCTCCCTGTCTTCTAAAAACGTCGTCTCCCCAGTTTTTCACTGCTCCCTAGGCCTCGGAAGAACTCAGAATGCCATTTTTACACGCGTATTGTTTATTTAAAAATTTTAAAAACAAAAATAATTTTCGAGGTAACAATATATATTAATATATTATAGTAACTTACAATAATACCATTGTTTCTAATATTACAAAAAGGAAGAAGAAAAATTACAAGGGAAGCAGACGACCTAATATAAATACTATAAAATCTTATTAGAATAAATAAAGTCGTCATAAATAAAGGGCCCACTGTTTGCGGGTTGGGACTCGGCAATGGCTTTGGCTACTTGCTTGTGGAGGGAAATTTGAGCACCAGGATTCTCCCTCAGGGGAGGCTCCAATCACCAGACACTGGAAACGCAGGTCTAGGAAACACTGGGATGGGGTCTACTATTCACAGCACAGAAGGTTCCAGGAGACAGAACTGGACAGGGGAGAGAGTTTGCTGGCCCCTCAAACATGCTACATCTTACGATATCGGAAAACACTGCACCCCAACACCGTGAACACTGACTGGACTTACACACTGGGGGCCTGCCCCGTGTGGCATCAAGGGACTGGATTAATGCGTTTTGGAATGTGGGCGGAGGGCTAACTAATTACATTAGGAGTCCCCCAGGTCCCCACAAGTGCCTCCCTCTTGAGATCCAGCTGATCTGTACTGGGGGCACTTGTCACTCAGAAACAGAGATGCGATTGAAGATAGGGAGCCGCCGTGGGGCTGAAGGGGGTTGGGGTGTAAACACCCCAGCTTCAAAGACAGGTGAGTCGGATCCCCCCAGGCTGCTGCCACTGCTGGCATATTCATCAGGATCAGATCCCAGGGAGTGTGCAGAGGGGCTCCGAGCCAGACCCCAGATGTTCCCAGGTGTGGCCCTTCGGCAAGAGGGGCAGCAGGTTGGGGTGGGTTCTTTCCGGGCCACGGGGGTCCCAGGGGCAGCCGAGAAGGCAGAGGGGGAAAGCAGAAAGTCAGGTGGGGGTGGGGAGCTGGAGGGCGAAAAGGAACAGGACAGGGAAGGGCCGGTCAGCCCCGGCGGCGGCGGTGAGGTGCGGCGGCCTGAAGGGAGGCCCGAGAAGCTGATGCTCTGGCGCAGCACGTGTGGGGGGTGACCAGGGGCAGCCAGGTCCTCACTGGGGTTGTGGATGAAGTGACAGCGCGAGCCGTAGGGGCAGCGGCCCTGGAGGTAGAACTTGTGGCAGAGTTCAGTCTTGTACTTGGGGTGGCGATTGGCCTGGCGCAGCTCACCCAAGCCATGGGCAAACTGGCACTTCGCCCCGTAGCGGCAGCGCCCACTCTCGGAGAAGGTCCGGCAGAGCTCAGTCTTGTAGCGAGAAGAGGTGGTGGGGGTCGTAGTAGGTGAGGTGGGCGAGGGTGACAGCTCAGGGCCAGGGCGGGGAGCCAGGGGCGCAAAACCAGGGGGTGGGGGTACCCAGCCACAGCTTCGGCCCTCCACCAGGCTGGTGGAGCGGCCAGGCAGGCGGGAGGTGACCCCAGAAGAGCCAGAGTCAGGTGAGTTCAGGCTCCAGATTCCCGAAGACTCGGTTCCTCCGTGGTCGGACGACAAGTCAGGGCTCAGCGACAGCAGGCTCTGTGGGAAAGGGTTCGGTAAGGACACCAGAAACGCCCTGCCCCAGCTGCAGGGCACTTCGGGAGCCTGCCCGTCCGGTTTGTGGGCTCCAGACCTGAGCCCCACCCGATCCCTGAAACCTGTGAACTCTCCAGGGATCCAGATAAGAAAGTCCTCAGTTTATCCACAACTGAAGCCAATCTGCAGGAACCCAGAGATCCTAGCTTGCACGGAAGGATCCCGAGGGGACTCTAACGCCAGAGCCCCAACTGTTTCCCAATTTTGACCCTCCGGGCCTTGCTGGATACAACCGGGAATCGAGTTGGACAGTTTCACAACTGACCCGAGCGCTCGGATCGCCTCCGTTTTCGACTTCCCACAGAACTGGGGCCAGGGCGTGGGGACATAAACCCGCCTCCCCAAACTCAGACTTCAACCCCAGAAACGCCTCCGCGCAAAACCGCGGCCTCAGCAACTTGGGGTGAGGCAGGTGTGGGGCGCTTCCGCCTCCCGAAAACCCTACGTTGAGAAAAGTGCGCCAGCTTGCCCCCTCTCTAGGGGCCGCCCCACCCGTGTTCAGGCCGAGACCCAGAAGTTGCGGGCTCCATTTTCACCTTGAGAAACATAAATCTGGCCGGAGAAGGAAGGTGGGCGTCTCAGGGTAAAGGACTAGGGAGTCAAGCACAGTTGGCGGACTTACCTCGTAGATGGCAGTGAGATCCATGGCGGCGCGTCAGGCCAAGAGCGAAGAGTCGAAAGTCGGAGCGCTGAAATCAGGCTGCGGCTGGCCCGGGCAGTCCGCCTCTTATAGGGCCAGGAGGGGGCGGGGCCAGAGGGGCGGGGCCACGGGCGCTTCCCGGACGCGCGCAGGCTGCGGAGCCCGGCCGCTCTCCAGCCAGTCCCCTTCCGCCCGCCCCCGGCGGGGATGCGACCGGGCGGGTAGGGAGTGGGGTAGGGGGCACTGGCCCAGTCTTCAAGGTTAGACGTTGAGGGGCGGAGGGAACTGGGGCAAAGATGGGGGCAGGGTTGCAGGGGCAATTGACTAGGGCAGAGGCCGAGAGGGCACCCTGCAAGTCGGACGAGGGCTGGGAGAGATAAACTGGAAGAAATCTAGATAAGGCGAGAGGCCGAGAGAAAAATACAGAGACGCAGCCGAGAGACCGACACGGCGAGGGAGAGACAGGTGACAGTGTGAGAGAGACAAATTCCCAGGGAGAAGCGGAGCCGGGGGTTACTGTAGAGGAAAAGCCTGCGAAACACCTGCTGACACAGAATCCACAAGGGCAGAAGGCCAGACTGGAGACCACTAGGCCAGGAGGGGATTCTCTCGGGAGACCTCACCTGGACCAGATCAGAGTGCCCTCCCTGTCCCCATTTTAGGGGTTTGTGTGGGGTTGGGTTATCTGGCAAGGCTGGAAAGGGGCTTCCTTTCCCAAACTGGGCCACCATAGCCCTCTGCTAATAGCACTTCTGATTTCTTCGGGGTGGGCATTGTTTTCAATCCTCAGTAAGATCAAGTTACCCAGTTACTCTCCTAGTTTCAGGGAGTGAATGGCTGCAGTCTTATACCATGGCCTTTTTTAGAGGAGAGGATGATCGAGACAGTTTTCTCTATGTAGCACAGGCTAGCCTGGAATTCTAGATCCTCCTGTCTCAGCCTCCTGAAAGATGGGATTACAGTTGTGTCCCACACTCAGCTACATTAGGATTTTTTTTTTTTTTGGCAGCACCGGGGATTGAACTCACAGCCTTGCACCTGCCAGGCAGGAGCTTAGGCTACTGAGCTAAATCCCCAGCCCTTTACATCAGGATTTTAAGAGGTTTGACCTTAAAAAAAAAACAAACCCTCAAGATTTGAATGGTAGAGGTCTTGTGGGGGACTGTCTGGATGGAAAACTATTTTGAGGTAAAACTGGACCATCTTCAACTGTTGGATGGTTTCTTACAATGGCAGTGTGCCTTGCCCAAGCTAAATTTTAGAGGGTCATTCCCCACACTGGCAAGTCTTTTTAGTTGCTTTGAGTGAAAACTTAATATCTTGGAAGAAGGTAGGTGTGGTCGTACACCCCTGTAATTCCAGCATTCCTCTGTAATCTCAACATTTGAGAGGCTGAGGCAGGACTATCACTTCGAGTTCGAGGCCCATCCTGGAATATTTAGCGAGACCCTATCTCAAAAAACCAAGAATGCCGGGCGTGGTGGTGCACGCCTGTAATCCCAGCATTTGGGAGGCTGAGGCAGGAGGATCACCGCGAGTTCAAGGCCAGCCTGGGCTACATAATCGAGCTCAAGGCCAGCAAGAACTACGTATCGAAACCCTTCCTCAAGCAAACACCAAACAAAACACAGTATCGAGGAAAAAAATTGTTTTCTTAAGGTTTTGGTGGGCTGGCTGCCATCACTAAAAGGATGGGTTAGAAATCATTGCCACGAAGCAGTTAGAATGATGGGAAGTTCATTCTTGCATGCTGCGCTGCGGGCTTGTATTGAAGTGGGGTGATTCTGCCAAGCTCAAAGGCCAACCTGCCTCGTTGGAGCACTGGGAGTGAGGGGAATCCCTGGTGTGGCGCTTTCTGGGGCGAAGGGGCCTTCCTGGGCCGGTCCCGTGAGCGAGGCGGGCCGCGGCGGCTTGGCACGGTTGCGGCCTCCCGCTCGCCAGTGACTCACTCGCAAGGGGCGGGGGAGGGGGGCTTCCTGGAAGCCGTGACGAGGAGACTCGGCCCGGACGCCCGGGTTCCTCTCCTGTAACCAGGGCTCCTGTCTACTGTAAACAAATCCTCCACGACAGCAGGGAAAGCTGGGAGGGGCCCTGGGATCCGCCTCCCGCCGGACACCCGCTGTCGTTCTTCGGACTGAGCGGGAGAGGGGGGCAGCTGGGAGCTGGGGACGATCCTGGAGGAGATTCCAGTTTCGATTCCCTGGAGACGTAGCCTTTCCCATCCCTGAGTCAGCCCGGACCTCTCCCCTCTCCCATCTGCTGAATCATCCGGACGTGTGAGGCTCGACGCCTGGGACCGGGTCACCCCTGAAGAGGCTGGGGGACGACCCTCCCCGCGCGCCACCACCAAAGCCGGACGGGTGTAACTCGGAGTGGCCTGGGTTCAGCCCCCTGGAACACTGGAGTCGCCCCCGACCCCGGGCCCAGACCCCACCCCTCCTCCCCAGCCCTCCTCCCCACCCGAGATCAGGGTCCCCCTCCCCCGCCTCAGGCGCCCCAGGCCGGGAGGAAGTTCGCGGCGGGACTCCTCCCCGCTCTCCGCGTTGCCAGCGGGAAAATCCGCGGCTCCGGCGGCGGCCGGGAATCCCCTCTGGAATGACGGTGGGGAGGGTCTGGCCCGGGTCCGCGGCGGGGCGCGCACCAGCCGGGTCCCCCGCGGGCGGGTGGGGGATGGGGGAGGGAAAGGGGCGGAAACCAGAGAAGCTAAAAATACCGCCAGTGCTTCCGGCCAGGGGGGGAGGACGGAGAGCAGTTTCCAGAAAAACAAGCGGGGACGGGAAACGCGGGGGTGTGAGAGCCGGTGCGGCGCGGGCGAGCGGGGGCCGTGTACTCGCGGCACGTGTGCCCCGCGTGTGCGCGCCTAGCGTGATCGCCTGGGCGACCGCGGGTGTGGCCGAGGGTCAGGCTGGGCGCCCAGCCTAGGCGACTGCAGGGTCACTGTGGGCCACTTGTGTGACTGGTGTGCGCCCCGCATCCGGGGTGGGAGCCTCGGGGTCCTGGGTGTGGAGCTGGGCAAGTAAGTGTGGAACACGGGTGTACCTGCGCCTCGCTTCCTCTGTGAGGGCGCGCGCCTGCCGCCCCGCAGGACAGGGCTGTGCTGTGTGGATGAACGTGTGAAGCCACGTGTGTTTGGCTCCATCAAGGCGCCCTAACCGCTTGATGTGGGGAGGACCCTCAACTCTGCTGCAGCTGGCTTTGAGGGAGCACTCAGGGGTCCTGTGACATACCTGCTGCATACTGTGGGTGGGGTCCTGAGCCACTGTGGCTTCTGGAGTGACCCAGCGAGTGCAACTGCACACAGGTACCTGGGCGAGCGAAGTGACTGAGGTCGGTGCACACAGGACCTGGTGCCGAGTGTCAGGACCCAGGTGACTGTGGCTGTGGCTGCCTTTATCTGGGTCGTGGGTGACTCTGACACTGCATGTGCATGAGAAACATAAGCAGTGTCTGGATGCGGTTCCTCTGTGGCCAAGCTACAAGGCAGCGAAACTGGTGAACTTTGGTGCCTGACGTCGACAGCGCTCGTGACATCGTGACGGGAGGGCGGCTGGCGTGCGCCCTGCTCCGTGTCACGCTCGAATGGCTGCCTCTGCGGGCAGAGCGGGCGTATGTACACCGCACCTGAGGGGCCCAGCCAGCGTCTAAGCCATTCTTATCTGTTCCCAGCCCGTGCTTCTGCACTGAGGGCAGGGCTGAGTCAGCCCCTGATGGGCAAAGTGCGATGGGGTGAGAGATAGTGGGGTTAAGGCTGGTTAGAGGGCTGTTTGTGTATTCCCAAGGTTTGGTTGCTCCCTTTGAGTCTTGTTTGTGGGGCCGTCCATGGAATGGGGTTTCTGCTGGGGTGGGGGTGGTATGGCGGAGTGGCCCCCGGGGCTGTTTGCCCACAGGGGTGGCAGCAGAGCATCTCATACATAACCCTTCCCTATCAGGCTACACAACCTCCCTTGAGACTAAGTCTGGCAGAAACCAGCTCCTCACCAAGACCCTCTGTGACCTCTCTGGGCTTCCTTTCCTATCCCTGCACCCTCGGGTGGCCTAAATCTCCAGTTAGAGCAGCTCATCAGTACATTCCTGCCTCAGGGCCTTTGCACTGCAGTTCCCTTTCTCCAGAGAGCTCTTGCCAGTCTGCCCTGTCACCTCGGTGCAACCTTCCCTGACCTGTCCACTTTTTTTGGCGACAGGGTTTCATCAGGTTGGCCAGGCTGCTCTCTCCTCTAGGGTGGCTAGAACTCCAGGTGGGCCACTGCACCCAGATCTTAATTGTTCTGTGTGTGCTGTGACTCAGTCTCATGCTAAGTGCATGCTTCACCACTGAGTTACACCCCAGCCCCGACATTTTTAAATCACTGTGTCATCAGTTTAACAAATAACACATGTAACATCTACAGTATGTAACATGTAACATCTACAGTATGTAATGTCTAGTTATAGGCCATGAGGAATGCTCATGAAACCACTATCCAACGAAAGTTCTAAAATTTTTAATGTTCAATAAACTTAACAATTCTGAGTATGCTCATCTTTGCATGTATGTGTCCTGGTACTGCTAGGGATTGAGTGCAGGTCCTCACACACGTCAGCCTTATGCTCTACTGCTGAGCCACCTGAATTCCTCGTGTTACATTTATTCCCCAAATACCATCGTGTGTATTTTATAAATCTCTCCCACTGATTTCACTTCTCTGCTGCTTCTGGGAACTTCTGTCTTGTCTGTCCCGTGTTACTTTATTACACTGTCACAGGGTACAGTTCCAAGAGTGCAGGGCCTGTGTTGAATGAACGCAGCTTCCTGGTGCCTGTCTTTTACCATGTGGCTGTTGGATGCGCGTTCATCACTCTGCTGCCCACTGTGTCTTCCTGGGTGTGGCTTTAAGGGGCTGGGCCTTGTGCCCTGGGTGCTCAGATGTTTTGCTTGTGCTTGTGTATGACGTTGTCAGCCCGCAGGGCCAGCTGTACCTGTCTTCTTGCGTATGTGCCCATGGACATGTCTCTGTCAGTACATGTGATGTGTCCCCACCCTGGAAGCTGGTGGGCTTTGCTGGTGAGAGCATTTCCAGTTGTATGAAAGATTCTGCATCTTGCTAGGCACAAATGTGACTTTGTTACTGGAGGTATTATGTCTTATTAAGGAGATGTGTGCGGGAGCCCAGGTGGCAAAGACTAGCTGGTCAGTTTTATGTGTCAACTTGGCAGGGTCACAATCCTAGTTATTCAATCAAACACTAATCTAGGTGTTGCTGTAAAGGCATTTTTAGATGTGATCAAAGTCCGTAATTAGTTGACATTAGATTAAGAAAGATTGTCCTAGGTAATCTGGGGGCTGGGTAGGGAACTGAGTCACCCAGAGAAAGTGACAGACTGCAGTGCCCCTGAAGACATCCCACCTGGGGCCAGTGCGCCTGCAGCTCTTCCCTAGGCCCTGGCGCTTCAAGGGTGGGGATTCCTCAGATGGATGGGGACAGGGGTGCGCACGCGCGCACACGCACACACACACACACACACACAGGCACATGGCTGGCTGATTTCCAGTTTCTGAGGGTAGGACTCAGGTTCCAAGTGAGTCACACAGGTCTACATGGCTCAGGGGTTTCCTTGCAGACATGGGGACCAAGACAGAAGCCCCCAGGGTGGTTAACATCGGAACAAGGGCACTGAAGGTGTTGGGTGGGGCAGTTCCCCGACCAGGCTGAGTCACTCGGGCTGTTCACACCCTAACCAACAGCTGGGCCTGGGCTGGTCCCTCTGTTCCGCCCAGCACTTGCTCAGGCCTGAAGGCCACGCTGAGCTGCCCAGGCCCTCAGGGAAGCATCTGGGAGCCTGGTGGGGCACTCCATCCCTGAAGCCCCCTGCCCAGGGCCTGCTTCCCGGAGCTGTGTTCTACCCCATGACTGATGATTCACCTCTGCCCGAGCCTTTTCACTTCTCTTTTAGAGCTAAAAATATAGGGACCCAGGCGTCCAGCTGGGCCAGGCTGCCCACAGATTGCACAATGCCCTACACTGGAGTTCCGCTGACGCAGGGCCTGGGGACGGGTGGGGGCCAGTTGCTCCCCAGCGGGGAGGCTGAGGTCAGGACTTAGACCCCTCTACTTCTCCTTTCCATGCCCAGGACCCTGGGGGCTGGGCTGACTTGGAGGTGCTGGAGGACTCGGGGCTTAGCTGTGACCTCTGAAAATGAAGCCCCTGACTCTAGCCCCTGTAATTCAGGGGTTCAGGCTCCTTTCATAGGCAGAGTTCCATTTAGAGTTGGGAGGCAGAAGACAGCAAAAGAGGTGCTAGATAGGGAGCCACAGGACCAAAAAGGGAGCACAGACAGTGACAAAAGAGCTAGCACCAGGAGCCTTGTAGAGTAGTGCGTGCCTGTAATCCCAGCACTTGGGAGGCTGAGGCAGGAGGATGGGAAATTCAAGACCAGCCTGAGCAGCTTAGCAAGACCCTGTCTCAAAATAAAAAATTTAATGAAAGGGCTGTAACTCAACATGAAGGCTCTGGGTTCAATCACCAATACCTCAAAAAAAGTTTGAGGCAGTTGAGATTATATGTCACTTTTTTTTTTTTTTGGTACAGGAATTGAACTCAAGACCTTGTGCTTGCCAGGCAGGCGCTTGTGCTGATGAGCTACATCCCTAGCACCCTTTTGTCTTTTTTTTTTTTTTTTTTTAAGACAGGGTTTCACTATGCCATTCAGGCTGGCCTCAAACTCGTCGCTATCCTCCTGCCTCAGCTTCCCAAGTGCTGGCATTATAGACATGCACTACCACACCTGGCAATATGTCACTGTTTAAAACAAAGCAAGACAACAAAAAAAGGAAGAGAAAGAAGAGACAGAAGAGCTAGATAAAGCAGACTACCACCACTGGGACAGTTTCAAAAGGAGTGGGGAAGAAGGGCCAGGCAGGGTGCCCACCCAGACCAGGCATGGACAAAGGTTGTCGGGGACAAAGTTCAAAAGTCTACCCCAGCCTAGGGAGGCAAGGCAGAGGTGCTGAGAAGCTGGAGAGGGGTGGTGTCATAAAAGGTCCCACCCAATACGTTCCCTGCTGGCCTCTGCTGCCCCCTGCTGGCTGCAGCTGCACTGTTCAGATGAGAGAATATAAACGAGATCACAGTACTTCCGTTTAAACCACTCTTCATTCACTCTAACCCCACCCTCATTGCCAGGCGGCAAGGATCCCAGCCCTGCCACCTCAGAGGGTGCCCCCAGGGCCAGTAGGTGGCGTGGGCGTCTTGCCTGTGACCTTGTTGGCACACTCCAGCAGGGCGGTGTGAATGTCCTTGGCACAAGCTATCTGGGCTTTGATGACAGCCAGGTACTGTGGGTATGGCAGGCTGTCAGGCTGCACAGCGTCGGGCTTGGTGGCTGTGGGCACTAACGTTGGAGAATGCTTGGCACTGTCACAGCTCTGTGACAGGCACTCGTGTGCCAGGCGCTGTAGAGAGACAGGCAAGGGTGCAGCATCAGCCTCACTCCAGGTGCATACAGTGCCCCCATAACCACCCTGGGAGAGCCTGTTTGGCCTGGTGACCCCCAAGTCTTGGAGTTAGAGCCTAGCTCTGCCAGTCATGGGCTGGGTGACCTGGGGCATGTGGCTGTTCCTAAGCCTCAGTTTCCTTGTTTGGAAAATGGGTTTAGTAACTTCCTCTTCCTGCCTAAAAGTGAGAACAGGGAGAACAGGAGTGTAAGACACAGGTGCAGGTCCTGGCATGTGGTTTTAAGTGGTAACTGATGAATGTTAGCTGCTATTAACTGGCCTCACCTGAGGCCTGGCACTGGCCTCCCTGGTGGTACCCATCTCAAGTTTCTCCTCTACTTCTCTGGCTGCTCCTTCTAGGTACTGCCTACTCTACCCAAGACTTCCACAGCAATTCCTGGGCTCTGCTTCCTTTCACTCATCATGCCCTCCTGGGGTGTCACGCTCACACGTAACACCCAAGCTTCTACCTCTGCAGTGATGGTGCCCACATCACTGTCCCTAGCCTCTCTGACATTCCCACCCTCTCATACTCTTCCCCAAAGAGTATGAGGGGGCCCACTCTTCTCAGGAAGATCCTACCATTTCAATTACAGTCCTGGGCCTCAGCCTGGAAACTCCTCCCTAAATAGCCCATCAGTCCTAAGGCCTATAGAAGGCTCCAAAGTCCCATCTGCTCTTCCCCTCTTCTACATAGCCCTCCCCTAGCTACCTCTTGGGTTCCCACCTCATTTCAACCCTTCTTATACATCCCTCCTCTGCCAATGAGAGGTGTATTAGTAAGAGCAAATGGGTTCATTTTCTCTCTTGCTTAAAAAATTCTCTGTGGCTCCCTAGTGCCCTCTGGGTTATATTCAGAATTCAACAAACAAGGATCCGGGGATACAGCTCAGCAGCACAGTGCCTGCCTGGCAAGCACGAGGTCATGAGTTTGATCCTTGGTACAAAGAAAAACAAACAAAAAAAAAAATCCAACGAGTCCCACATAGTGAGTTCAAGGCCAGCCTGGACAACATAGTGAGACTCTGTCTCAAAGCAAAACAAGCCGGGCATGATGGTGCATGCCTGTCCCAGCACTTGAAAGGCTGAGGCAGGAGGGTTGCTGAAAATTTGAGGCCAGTCTGGCTACATAGTTAACTCAAGGCCAGCCTGACCTACACAGTGAACCCTGTCTCAAAACAAAACAAAACCCAACATGCCCTATTCCTACCACATCTCAGTCCGATTGAATTTCCTGATTTTTTTTTTTTTTTTTGGAACAGGGTCTCGCTATGTAACTCAAGGCAATCCTGCCTCAGCCTCCCAAGTGCTGGGATTACAGGTGTGCACCACAACACTGGGCAATCTGTTGACATTCCTAAAGGGATTTTAAAGCAGAACCTGTTCCCTGTGGATAAACAGTTCTCACACTAACAGCTTCTCAAACTGCCTTTTCTTTAATACCTAGTCCAGAAACACTTCCTTTGTGCCTTAGATCATAATATGTATTTCCCACACAGCTTTTTCCTGAAACTCCATTTTCCAAAGGAGGAATCCAAGGAGGAATCTGATTAGAAGCTCTTAGTCACACCTGCCTCTCAACTCCTGCCTCTCTTCTGTTCTTTTTTCTAGTCTTCCTTAATGTGCTCTATCCCAGTTGCCTTTCTGGAGCCACTCTCTCTCTCCCCACCTGGGCTCCCTTCCACTTCCACCCTGAACTTCCCCCATCCTAGCTCTAATCCCCTGCCTGTGCTCCCTCTTCATAGCCCTCTTCTGGCCTGGACTTCTCTGGTCAGCCTTGACCACTCTGAACTGCCCCCATTTGGGGTTATATTTGTTATTCTACTGAACTGGAAGCTCTGTAAGAGAAAGGATCAAATAACACTGCGTGCCTGGCATTAGTTGAAGCATAGATCTGGCCCAGAAGAGGTTCAGTGAGTGTGCTAAGTGAGGGTTCCTGAAGATCCTGGTGACCTGAGGCAGGGGCTGTGGTCACCCAGTGTCCAGAATACTTCTTACCAGGCAGAGCTCCAGCTGGTCACAGAGTGCGTAGAATTCCTCCAGGCATTTGTCAAAGCGCTGAATGGGTCCATCGCTGCTCTTTCTACAACCCCAGAAGAAGAGGGTGATAGAGGAATGGATTCCCAAACTCTGGGACACCACTGTCCACTCAACCAACTGTTCATCAGGAAACCAGCCACGGCGGCCCAGGAGATCAGAGACAGGGCTTGAAAATAGGAGGGGCGGGGTGCTGAGGGAGGAGTTTCTAAGGCTGGACCATAGCATATCCTGGGAAAAGGGGGCGGTACTTACTGTCCATTATCAATGTTAGTGTTCTGAATCAAGTTCTGGGCTGCAACCTTCATCAAGGTCTAGTTAAAAAAAAAAAAAGGAGATGGAGAAACAGAAGGAAATATAATAACTTTGGTAGATCTATACTGTTCCTTGAAATCTACCCAATCTCAGGCCTCTTCGTTTGGCACCCTCGTGACAGTACATAATGATGCCAATTTCCATTCTTTTTTTTTTTTTTTTTTTTTTTTTGGCACAGGGTCTCACTATGCAGTTCAGGCTAGCCTGGAACTCACGGTGATCCTCCTGCCTCCGTCTCGTGCGCCACCACACCCGGCTCATTTCCATTTCTATCAAAATCTCGCCTTTATTTTCTCAGAGACCTGCTCTCACCCGGGGTTGCCACCAATAATTTCCCGGACATAACCCTCATCTCTACGCGTAGAATCTCCGTACAGCCCAGTCTTTTCTCCAGGTTTTAACGACCAAAGCCCGGTTTCTCCCTAAAACCGCGTTCCACTAGTTCCGCCTCAAAGAGCTTCGCTTTGGCCTCCCAAAAAAGAACAAATTTTACTCTTCCTTCCTTGCCTACGATCTCTCCTTAACTAAATAGCCCCCCAGTAGGCCGCCTTAGAGTCAGACCACCAAGTCGCGCTTGCTCCTTTAAGTTCCGGGCCAATCACCTGCAGACTCTCCTTCAACTGCGGGATGAGCATCTTATAGCGTTGTACAGGGTCGAAGTCCTGTTGCTGTTGTTGTAGAAGTCCGCTCTGGGCAGGTCCTACCAACTGTGCCGAAGGCTGCTGCTGCTGTTGGGGACCCGGGCCACTAGCCGAACCGGGGCCTGATACACCAGCAGCTGAGGAAGCCGCTGAAGCCTGCTGCTGGGGCGCAGCCATTTTCCTCCCTTAGAGCGCCGGAAGTGCGTCACAAGTGCGTCTCTCGGTTTCTTCGCCTCTTCAGCCGTGCGGTCTGTTTGCTAGTTAGCTCTGCCTCCCCGACGATTCAATCAGCTTTACCTTCCATCACTCTCAAATTCGACGTCCAGACGGCAACATCTTTGCACCAATCATAAGAGGTCTTTCCTCCCTCGCTCCGCCCTTCATCCAACATCTAGCCAATCCGTGTGTAGTTTTGCTCCGGACTCTATTTCCCAGGAGGCGTCGCGGCGCGAAGCGACAGGTCCGGGTCCTCAGCCTCTGGGCGGCAGTTGGTGGAGGTGGAATTGAGAGTCCGTCCTAAGCGTTGCCTGCACATTTACGTGAGTCGTTCCCGGAGCTCTTCCAGCCACCTCACTTCGTCCCAACCCCCACTGAGAGCAGCGCCGACCCGCACCCTGCCTCAGAGCAGGCGTTCGTTGAGGTTGGCACGCCCCTCGGCGTCTGCCCGCGGCGCAGCGAGGACTCCGTCCGCGCCGTCGTGGCCTCATCGCTATGGCGCCCACCATCCAGACCCAGGCCCAGCGAGAGGATGGCCACAGGTAGGTGCCACGCCACCTGGCTTTACTGCTTTCCCTGATGTCTATCTCGGTTTCAGCAAGGCGGGGGATCGAGGATGAGGGTTCTGCTTACAGCGCTGCGGCCCCCCCCAGGTGTGTCCATGACGTCACGGAGCGCTCACCTTTGACAGAGGAGGCGGGTTCTTTCTGGGATCGGGTGTTGCCCCTTCCTCCCTTGCTATCGAGTTCAGGAATGACACTGTTGGAAACTTTAAAAATGCCCTTGCACTTAGGTCTCTCCAGTCAAGTTCTGGACAGCCCTCTCCCCAAAACATTTGAATACGTGGTTCTTTATTAAAGCACTAGACGACATTCCTTCCCAGAGGGCTTAAGCACTTGGACTCGTTCATTAAAGCATTTGGGGACACTTCCTCCAGAAGGAATCCAATATTAGGGCCCTCCGTTAAAGCGCTCGAAACACCACCCCTCCGTCCAGCTTTTAGGAATGTGGACGCCTCTTTCACTCTCCCATCAGTCCTGTTGTTTCCAGCAAGCTATCAGTATCTCTCTTCCCCACCAGGCCCAACTCCCACCGGACTCTGCCTGAAAGGTGAGCTCCACTTGCTGAGGGGGGACGGGGAATGGGGTCCGGGGGTAGAGGTGGGGCAAGAGGGGCCGTTTTGACCTACTATTTTACTAGGTCTGGAGTGGTCTGCCGTGTCAAATACTGCAATAGTCTGCCTGACATCCCCTTCGACCCTAAGTTCATCACCTATCCCTTCGATCAGAACAGGTAAGACCAAGATTAAGGATGGGGAAAACTACTCAGAAATAGGGGTTTCTTGGAGCCTAGCACAGTACCGTCCCAGACATAACAGCAGGTGCTCAATAAATACTAATGAATGAGGACAGTGGTACACACCTGCAATCCCACTACTCAGAAGGTGGAGGCCGGACTGCAAGTTTTAGGCCAGCCTGTGCAACTTAGCTAGCCTGTGTCAATATAAAACATGAAAAGGGGTGAGCACGTAGCTCAGTGGTGGAGCATTGGCCAAGCGTGTGTGAGGCCCTGGCTTCAATCCCCAGTACCACAAAAACAAATTAAAACCTAGTGAGCTGGATGCAGTGTCTGTCACATACTTGTAACCCTAGCACTCTGGGAGGCTGAAACAGGACCAAAAGCTGAAGTCCAGCCTGGGTAACTTAGTTTAGCAAGACCTTGTCTCAAAATAAAACCTGGGGTGGAGTGGGGATGTAGCTCAGCGCAGAGTCCCTGGGCTCAACCTCCTGTACCACAGTATGCCCCACCCCCAAACTTATTGAGTACAGCGCGCAGTACCCACGTGCCCTCCCACTGGAGAGCCAGCCCGACTTCAACATAGCAACACTGCACACTCCATTCTGAGTTCCTCCCTAGAGAAGCGTATCTCCTGGGAAGCAGGGATGTGAGAGATGAAGCTAGAATCTAGAAACCAAAATTGGTATATTTCCTCACCCAGGTTTGTCCAGTACAAAGCAACTTCCTTGGAGAAGCAGCACAAACATGACCTCCTGACTGAGCCAGACCTGGGGGTCACCATCGATCTCATCAACCCTGACACCTACCGCATTGACCCTAATGGTGTGTGGGAAGACGGGGAAAGAGGAAGAGGGCGAGGGTCTGCGCTCGGCAAGCAAAGGCCACACCTGGGTCTCCCTCATGGTCCTCCTGCCCCCTTACTCTCTAGTTCTCCTGGATCCAGCTGATGAGAAGCTTTTGGAAGAGGAGATTCAGGCCCCCACCAGCTCTAAGAGGTGAGAGGATGCCAAGTGGGTAGACGACTGCAAGTGGGAGGGCATCCTGTGTGGAATCTTGAAGTGCCTGATCTACCCTAGGTCCCAGCAGCACGCAAAGGTGGTGCCATGGATGCGTAAGACCGAGTACATCTCCACTGAGTTCAATCGTTACGGCATCTCTAATGAGAAGCCTGAGGTCAAGTAAGTTGCAGATCGAAAGGGAGGGAAGGTGTTTCCAGGTCTGTCCAGTGGCCCCTAAAAAAAAGCCTCCCTTTTCATCCCCAGGATTGGGGTTTCTGTGAAGCAACAGTTCACTGAGGAGGAAATATATAAAGATAGGGACAGCCAGATCACAGCCATTGAGAAGACTTTTGAAGATGCCCAGAAATCGGTAATTGACAGGCTGGGATAGGCGGAAAGAGATGCAAAGGTGTGGGTCCAGCTCTTCCTCCCTCCCCTCATCCTGTGTCTTCCCCCAACCCCCAGATCTCCCAGCACTACAGCAAGCCCCGAGTGACACCAGTGGAGGTCATGCCTGTCTTCCCAGACTTTAAGGTCTGGCTTAGGGTGGGAGGTGGCGGTGGAGGGACAGCCTCCCATGGCTGCCTGCTACAGACTCACCCCAGTGCCCTCTGTCCTGCCAGATGTGGATCAACCCGTGCGCTCAGGTCATCTTTGATTCGGACCCAGCACCCAAGGACACAAGTGGTGCAGCTGCCCTAGAGATGATGTCTCAGGCCATGATCAGGTCAGTGGCCCTGCTGCCCACGCTGGCCTGTTCCTTGTTGTCCCTTTGCCCTCACTCGTTCGTTTCTCTTCTTCACCTACCCAGGGGCATGATGGATGAGGAAGGGAACCAGTTTGTGGCCTATTTCCTGCCTGTGGAAGAGACACTGAAAAAACGAAAGCGAGACCAAGAGGAGGAGATGGACTATGCACCAGATGATGTGTTCGTGGGTTGGGTTAGGCTTGAGGGATTGTGTTTCGCGCCTTCTCCTCAGGGATAAAATGGGGCTGACCATGTTCTTATCCTCAGGTATGACTACAAGATTGCTCGGGAATACAACTGGAATGTGAAGAACAAGGCTAGCAAGGGCTATGAGGAGAACTACTTCTTCATTTTCCGAGAGGGTGATGGGGTGTACTACAATGAGTTGGAGACCAGGTACTCAGCACACTCCTGATTTGCCCACTTCTCTGCTTCAGAGCCTGCAGCAAGGCAGGCAGGGTGGTACATGCCCATAATCACAGCAGACAGAGGTAGGATTGCAAGCGAGTTTAAGGCTAGCCTATGCAATTTAAGTGGGACCCTGTCTCAAAAAGGTAGTGGTGGCAGTGTGGGGTGTACAGTTCAGTGGTAGTGTAAGGCTGTCAGTTTAATCCCTGGCATTACAAAAAAAAGTCATCAGGTCCTGCTAGAGGCCTTTGGAGCTTTTGTGTAGGATGTAGGACAGCCAGGCAACTTTTTAAAGATACTAGCATATATATCTATGTATGTATCCGTACATATACACATGCATACATATACACATATTTTTGCAGTAGGGGGCAGTATTGGAGACTGAACCGAGGACCTTAACACTGAGCTACATCCTCAGTCCTTTTGAGATAGGTCTAAGTTGCCCAGGCTGAACTTAAAACTTTCTGTCCTGCCTCAGCCTCCCAGTGCTTACTACAGGTGTGAGCCACCATGCATAAATTAGAAACACCTAACTTCAAAAATATGGTCCTGGCTGGGGATTTAGCTCAGTGGCATAAGCACCTGCCTGGCAAACACGAGGTCGTGAGTTCAATCCCCAGTACCAAAAAAAAACCAAAACATGGTCCTGAGATGGGTGTGGTGGTGCACACCTGTACCTTGGGAGGCTGAGGCAGGAAGACCCCCTTGAGTTTGAGGCCAGTATGGGCTATGTGGTGAGTTCCAGGCCAGCCTGAACTGCATAGTGAGGCCAACTCAAAAACCAAAACCAAAAACAGGACCCTAAAATTCTCTGCAGGCTGAAAGTTAATTGCTTAACTAGGGCTCGTGGTGTAAGGGTTAGAGCAGAAATCCAAAATACTCATCCTACAGCCAGACAGGAAATGTGAGAGGCAGCAGAGCTGGTTGACTCTGGGTGACCTGGAGCTCTTGGTGCACTTCCATGGGCACCACCCCCCTATTTCAGCCCACTGCTCTGTTAGGGGTAGAAAGGTTTCCAGTGGGATATAAATTCCTATTTCTCAAAAGCAAGAAATCCAGATTTGGTATCTCCTAACTGTTGGTTGATAACTAATTAATACACACAACTCTAATACATACATGCATCATACATATCATCTTTGCCTTGGTGTGCTGTGGGCCAAGCACCAATGGTGAATCAAGTCAGACCAGACCTCTCACTGGAGGGGTCTTTTACTGCATCTTCCACCCTTCTTTTGCAACTTGTCCACTACAGGGTCCGTCTTAGTAAGCGCCGGGCCAAGGCTGGGGTTCAGTCAGGTACCAACGCCCTCCTTGTGGTCAAACACCGAGACATGAATGAGAAGGAATTAGAAGCCCAGGTAACAAGCGGCATTCCTGGCTCAGGGCCCCAACGGGGGGTGCAGGCGGGTGAGGACAGAGACCTGGCATCATACCCTCCCCCTTCCAACTCTCCTGCTTCTAGGAGGCACGGAAGGCTCAGCTGGAAAACCACGAACCCGAGGAGGAAGAAGAGGAAGAGATGGAGGCAGAAGAGAAGGAAACTGGGGGCTCAGGTAAAGTGGGACAGGCCAGACCCTGGGAGCCCAGGGTAGGTGAGAAACTGGCTCTGACCTCTGCCTGCTCCCTCACAGATGAGGAACACGAGAAGGGCAGCAGCAGCGAGAAGGAGGGCAGTGAGGACGAGCGCTCTGGCAGTGAGAGTGAACGGGAGGAGGGTGACAGGGATGAGGCAAGTGACAAGAGTGGCAGCGGTGAAGACGAGAGCAGTGAGGATGAGGCCCGGGCTGCCCGAGACAAAGAGGAGATCTTCGGCAGTGATGCCGATTCAGAGGATGATGCTGACTCTGATGATGAGGACAGAGGACAGGCCCATGGTGGCAGTGACAATGATTCGGACAGTGGCAGTGACGGAGGTGGCCAGCGGAGCCGCAGCCAGAGCCGAAGTCGCAGCCGCAGTGCCAGCCCCTTCCCCAGTGGCAGTGAGCACTCAGCCCAAGAGGATGGCAGTGAAGCCGCAGCTTCTGAGTCCAGTGAGGCTGACAGCGACAGTGACTGAGCCCTGGGGCTTTTGAAGAGGGCTAGAGTGACGCCATCCTTAGAGCAGGGAGGCACTTTTCTAGTGGTCTCTTTGTGAGCCCTCCACTTTGTTGATTCCCCCACCCTTCAACGCCTGCTGTTAATAAAGTCACCCTCTTGATTTCCCTTCCCAGTGTTCTCTAGTCTCATTTCACCCAGCCCACCAACTCCCAGCCCCTGACCCAGGTGCTCGAGGACCCCAACCCGAGGTACAGAAGCAAAGTCACAGAGTTTCCCATAAAGTAGAACATAACAAAAGTCAGAATCCTTTTTTTTTTTTTTTTCCAAAATAAGCCCAGACCATTAAACAAGTGAAACTCCAACAAATCAGTCTTCTCCAACAGCGAGAAAAACTGTACAGTTACTCAAAGCTGATTCTTCCAGTGGGGCTGGGGTACAGAAGTAGGTGGGGAGGGTAAAATCATGGAAGAGGGCTTGGGGGCAGAATGGGAGGGTCGGGTCCTGCCCATCAGAGTGGGGCCGCCTGCGTCCTGCACTCTGCTGTCAGGAGGGGGCGCAGCTCTCGCCTCCCTTTCTGTAGGGGGAGGGTGTCCCTCACTGCCTCCCAGTGCCAGGCAGGGTCAGCACACCCTGATGGGGAGTGAAGATGGGGTCAACCGGCTGGGGAGAGGTGAGGGTCCCATGAGGACACCCTGCTGATTCCAAATGTGGTGGCCGGAGTCCATCCCACTTCCTGTGGTTAGTGGGAGGGGGCTGGCGAAGTCCTGGGAGGTTGAGGGGAATGAGCAAAGGCACAGAAACATGGAGGGGCCGGGGTGGGGACTTGCATAGGTTGATGTGTGTGCAAGAGGTACATAAATAAACCTGACACCCCACCCAGCCCGGCACTGGGGGAGGAGGTGGGGATCCAATGGCAGGTCCCCAGGGCCACTCTACCCCCTGGCTCCCTCCCCCTGGGCTCAGAGTGGAGGGAGGTCCACAGACCAGGAGGGCAAGGGCAAGAAGGTTCGGGGAATGGGCTGATAGTGCAGGGAGGGCCATGGTTTTCAATTTTTTTTGTTTGTTTTTTGTTTGTTTGTTTTTTCCCAACATTTTGTATTTTTAATAACATACACAATGGTTACCAGCCATATTCATAACAAAAGTTATTCATAAAATGTATCTAAAAATAACATTTTTTTTTCCTTTTCGGTGTGAAAAGCTTGAGAATGTCCCAGTGAAGCAGGTGGGTTGAGGAGGAAGAGGAAATTGGAATACGGGGACCCTGGCTTCCCCAGTCTGAACCCCCAAATCCCCTCCTTCCACCTGGACCCCAGCACAAACCCTCATCAGGAGCAGGGACCAGAGGGTCTGTGTGACTGGGGCTAGGATGCGCCTCTGGGTTATGAATGATATAGTGTTCCACTTACATGAGGTCATGACATAATGGGGGCGGGGGTGGGAAAGGCTGAAAGAAAAAGAGGGCAAGGATAAAATCAAAACCAAACAATCCCCTTCCCCGTATTCCTAACTCCCAAGTCTTCAGCAACCAGACCTGGAAGTGGAGAAGGATGTGTTGGTGGGGGAAGGGGATGTTAAGGCAACAGACTTCCTGACCTCACCGCTGCCCTGGCTGCCCACCTTCGACCTCTGCGCCTGGGAGCCAGGGCTGGGGATGGGAATGGGGAAGGGGGTCTGGAGGAGGGGGCTCTGCCCTCTCCCCACATAAAGTCCAGGCTCCTTCGGCCACTGTCTTGGCTCAGAGAGAAGCCTAGAGATTCTAAAAATGACAGGGAATGATCACAGAGAAAAACCGTTAAGAACTATATAAATATGTATCTTAAATAGGCCTAAGAAATTAATTGTAGAGAACCTCTGAGAAACGGTGAGCAAGGTGAGCAAGGTGGCTCCTGTCCTTGGGAATGGCGGGAATGGGGAAGGGCAGAGGAGAGCAGAGGGAGAACCATCCCTCTCCTCATTCTCCTCCTCTCCAGTAACATCCGGGGCAAGCCAGCTGCCTACCCTGCTCATTCCTCCCCCAGTGTCAAGGGTTTCCGAGCAGGCTCCACAGGGCAGCAGTCAGTGTGTCTCTGGGGAGTCTACTCCCTCGGGAAGTAACAGGCTGTCAGCAGTCTGGAGGAGGCAGGGACAGGACAAAGCCAGGCAGTGGGATGGGGAGGAGGCAGTCGGGCCAGTCCTCGCCCCTTGTCCTGGCTGCCCGCTCTGTGCCCTGACCTCAGCAGAGATCCCTCAATGGGCCTGGGAGTGAGCAAGGCGTGTACCAATGTTAAACAAAAGTTAAAAGGGTGAGAGAATAGAAAAATATTAGAATGTATAGCTGAGCCAGCCCACCCTCTCGCTGCTGTAGAGAAGCCCGTTGGGGGCTGGCCCCCGCCCGCCGCCCGGGGAGCCTATGGGTGCGCTGGGCTGTGGGTCCTGTCAGATGGTGGAGGTTTTGTCTGTCCCATCTGTGATAAGAAAGGGAGGAAGGGAGGAAGATCAGGAGCTGGTGGTAGGCCTAAGGAAAGGCACTCATGTGGCCTGTTCTCCCAGGCGGGCCCTCCCTGGAGTCTGGCCTCCCCTCGGGACCCTCAGGATGACTCTGAGTTGCTCAGTTCAGAGGCGGAGATGCTGGGTAGGTGGAAGCTGGGTCAGGGAAAGAGGAAATGCTCACCACCCAAGGCGTGTTCTGTCATGCTCAGACACAGAGACTCCAGGGTGGGATTGATCTCCAGGTCAGGCCCAGGGACCGGGCAGTCTGGGTGGGAGAAAGGAGAATGGAGGTGGTGAGGTGAGGACTGACTGGACTGGGTGGAGAGGAGAGCTGGGGTGATTAAAGGCTCCTGTTAGGAGGGCAGGGCCAAGTCACAGAAACAAGAGCTTGTGAAGCATGCACACACCTGGAAGGAAGACACAACAGGCAGACAGGAAAGACAGGGTAATAGGCCTGAGGGTGTCACAAAGCAATTAGGGGAGACAGCAGGAAGGACACAAGCTGGGTAATGCAAAAAAAAAGCTGGACTTGCAAACAGAGGAAGTGATGTGAAGCAAGGGGCCTTTCCTGGAGGCCACAGGTAGGTCTTCAGACACAGAATGCAAGTTGCACTGGGTAGTCTGGGCATCTGCCCCACAACCCGACTGATGACCTGCTCTCTGTACTTGGTACAAAAGCTAAATTAAAACCTTTCCTGTTCCCACTTGGACTTGTTCCTCTAGGCAGGCAGAACAGGTGGGGCAATGTAGGACAATAGCCATGGGGCTTGTCCTCAACCGCTTCTTAAATGGGCCTCCTTCCTATTCCAGCACCTGGGAAGCTGTCCAGATCCCTGGGCAGACCCAGCTCCACCCCAAACTACTTAAAACTTCCTCAGCTACTCACTCAAATCGAAGGAGGGCTGCACTTGGTCCTTGATTCAGGAGCCCCAGCTCCCGTCTCTAGCCTCACCTTTCACCACTATCTACCCAAATGGCCTTAAACTCACCATGTAGCCCAGGCTGGCCTTGAACTCGAAGCAATCCTCCTGCCCCAGTTTCCCAAGTGCTGGGATTACTAGTGTGGGGAGGAGCGCAGTCTGGCACGCTTGACTCTAAAAACATCTTTTGAATTTGGACAAGTCACTCCTTTGTCTCTGCCTGGCTGGTGACTGGCTGTTAAGATTGCACTAATATCAGGGTCCTCCCATGTATAGCTGGGAGGATTCAATTTACAGTGCCTGACAGAGCTGGGCACACGGCACACTGGAAAGAATAGTTCTTATGTTCTTCTCTACAGTTCATCCCTCCATTCATTCAGCATCATTTACATGAGCCATGGCCTATGCTAGAATGAATGACAGCTGGGGGTCCCGTAACAGCACAGGTGTTGGTCCACGTCGTCCCATAAATTAAGACTCCCTACTGATGTGACGATCTGTAACATAAAGATCTTAGGGTCACCTGAAAACCTCAGATCTCTAGGACTGCCTATCTATTACAGCCCGTTGCTCAGCAGTGGGCCCAGTAGAGGGGTCAGTTCCCTCTTGACCAGCAAGGCAGGGACCCGCAGCTGGTGCTCTTTCATCTCCTCTCGAAACCTGTTCTCCTGACTTTCGTGAGCAGAAGACGAAGAGCCCTCCCATTTCCAACACCCTGGGGAGCAGAGCCATGTCTAAGAGGTGGAGATCACAGGCTTCTGAAAGAATGCAGGTGGCTGATGGGCAGGATGACCCTCCAAGGACACTTCTCATTCCTTCTGCTCCTTCCAAATTGAGTATTTAATGATTCTATAGAGAGTAACAGAGATCAACAAGGGTTCTAAGACCACTGCATAGGGAGGGAAAGGTGTGGAGATGGGTTGGGGATAAGGGGTGAGAGAAAGTGGTGCAGAGTGTGAACGCAGGATCTGAGACAGAACTGAAACAGAAAGGAAAAAAATCCTCTTCCTGGTTAGGGACAGATAGGTGCTGAGCAGCGGGAAATACGGGGAAAGTTGCTTTTGTAGTTCAGAGGGGACAGTGACCATGAGACCCAAAAAGGGAAAGGCCAGCTGAAGAGTTTGGCAAGGCAGGGTACCTCACCTGGAGGGAACATGAGAATGGCCTGGGGTGACGAGTGGACCGGAAGTGAGTGGGTGCGCTGCACAGAGCTGCGACTCTGGCTGGGCATGCTGTTGCTGCCGCCGGGGTTGGCAAACCACAGGTTCTGCACAGGACACAGCAAGAGGTGGGGGGTGAGCAGAAAACAGGCCAGGGCCTAAGAGTGGGGGAATTGGCAAAGGAGTGCCCTTCCCTCTCGGCGAGGCCCCAGTGCAAATGCATGGACATGTATACCTCAGGCACTGCCCCTGCCCCTAGAAGCCCCAGGGCCTCTGCTTCCAGTTAGCTCACCTGTCGGCCCTGGCCCCCAAGGCTGGGGCTGGTAAGGGCATGTCGAGGGGAGACGCCCCCAATGCCTGAGGGGCTCAGCAGGCCCATCCTGCCAGGTGGGAGGGCCCGGGGAGGCATTGGGAACTGCCGCTGGGTCCGCCGGGCCACCCCCATCCCCACAGAGCCAGCTATGGGGAGTGAGTTGGAGCCGAATGCCCAGCTGTGAGAGAGCAAAAGGCAGGGTGTTAGCTTAGGTGGATGAGGGCCATCTGTGCCCCTCTCCTTTCACTTTCCCCACAACTCCAATGAGTATGACAGATCAGGGACCTGCTCTGAGTAAAGATTCCCTAACCACATCCCTGCATCATGTATTCCTGACCCCAAGGTATCCCCTAGGATGGAGATGGGGAATAGGAAAGCTTCTTCACGGTCCATTCGAAATAGTCCTCTGAACTTCACTGGTCAAGAGACAGACTCCTGTCATCTGCTTGGTGTAAGGAAAGACTTTAGAGCCCCTGCATACAGATGAGGAGAAAGGTACAGGGAATAGGCTTGCTCTCTAGACATAAATTATCTTTTGCCAGCTCAGCATTCTATTTATTTTTGTGCAGTGCTGAAGATGGAACCCAGGCTCTCATCCATGCTAGGCAAGTGCTCCATCACTGAGCTACACCTCCTAGCCCTTGCATCGTATTCTACTGGTTAATATCCTGATTTTCCTGAGAGTCTCAACCTAGTCCGGGCCACAGTCACCCCTTTAAGCATGGATCTGCCAACCACAAGGGCCTGGAAGGCACTCGCCTACCCCTTCTGCTGCCGGTAGCTCTGCATATCCAGAGCGGCTTTGCGTGGGAACGTCCGGAGGAGCTTCAGCACCTGCTGTTTCCAGGACAGCAGCCGCTTTTTCTGCGTCTCGGTGAAAGCCTAGGATTGGGAAGGGAGGGCGCAGCTTTCATACCTGCCTTCCATCAACCGCTTCGATGTTCATGTTTGACCGTCCTGTGCCAGGCAATGCTGGGCACGGAGGTGGCTGTGTTCGTGGAGTGCACAGCTTAGGAAGGAGAGACACACAGAGGTCATCCCTCCCAACCAGGACAAACAGCAGGAGAGGTGATGCATTTTGGTGAGGGTACTGAGTGCTGGGGGCGAATGGGAGGCAGGTGACTAATCCTGACAGGAATATGTACAGATCTCTGAGAAGCCACCCCTGAAGCCAAGGCTGGTGAGATGAGGGGCTGGAGGCAGGTGGGTGCCAGGCAGGTCCCACTGCAATGCTGCTTCTGGGAGGAACAGGGCAGCCTTTCTTTTCTTAGAGCCCTGGAGATCTTACCTCATGAGTTAGGCACTTTTCGATGAGCTGGAGGTAACTGGTGATGTTCTCCTCATCTGGTCGGGACACCAGAAGCTGGGTACACACTGAGGGATACAGGGAAGAGCAGTTTAGACTCAGTATGCCTCCCACCGCCCTGAAGCCCCCTCAGTCCTAGCTGGCTGGTGCAGGACAGACAGGAGACTCCAGCTGGTTAAGCCCCAACTAAGTGGTAGACACAGCACCTGGGGTGACATGAGCTAGATGTGTAAAGCACCCACCACAATGCCTGACGTAAGACAGATACGTAGTCAATAAATACATTTTAAGGCTAGGGATTTAGTTCAGTGGCATAAGTGCCTGCCTGGCAAGTTCGAGGTCGTGAGTTTGATTCCCGGTACAAAAAAAGGACTAACAGATACATTTTTAAATCTTGCAACAGCAACAGTCTTGTCAATGTGGACATTTTTAGTCTGAGGAACTTAAGGCCACAACAGCCAGGTCACTTGTCCCAAGTCATATAGCCAAAAAGGTAAGGATCCAACTGTGAAGTTTTTTATGCCATGCTCCTTCTGCCAAGGCTAAACCACCACAAGCTTCACCATCCCCACCCCCCAGATCTGTGTTGCCTCAGAATCTCTGGCTTCCCCATATCTGTTCCCCCTCTACTGCGGGCAGGCCCTTCTGACACTGTCCCATCTTCTGCTCAGGCTGGAGATGCTTTGAGTGCAAGGGCATCACCTCAGTCTCAGCTCCTCTCTGCGGTGCTCCAGTGTCCAGGGGGCTTCAAGAAGCCCTGCTCCCATCATGTAACTTGGACTTGATCCCCGATGCCTGTGTTCACCCAGCTCTCTGCCTCAGGATTTTGGGGTAGGCCCTAGCTGCTCTTACCTTTGCCCATCACCCGTGTAAACTGGCTGGGGATGTCTCCGTCAGCAACAGGAGCCGGGGCTGGCTCACTGCCATCAGTGGGAGCTGGAGCTGGTGGAGGGGGGTAGTTCTCTGCAGCTGGAGGGTCCTTGGCCTCAGTGCCCTTGTCTGTGCTGGGGTGGGCTAGGGGAGGCTCAGCACCTGGCAGCTCTCCTCGACCCCCATCTTTGGCAGTAGCGGTGGCAGCAGCAGCAGCCACAGTGGCCTGAAGGACATTGTAGGCCTTGATGGGGGTGATGATGATCTGCTGCAGCTCCTGCAGAGCATTCCGCAGATTCCCACCTTCCAGCACATCCTGTGTTGGGAAGACATGGCTGGGATCACATGCATCCCCACAGCGAGGCACAGACAATGCCTACACAAGTAGGGTCCAACATAGCTTGGAGGAGACAGGCGGCCACCCTGGGTTCAGGCACATAGAGACAGGTAACGACACTGCCAGCTCACACAAAGACATGCACACACTTGTACCACACATTCCCTCCTCCCCTTGAAGGTGGAGGTTCACGGAACTCAGGAGAAGGGAGTCTAATATTAGGGCCTCAGGGTCACACCAGGAAGAAATCAAAGATTCAGCTTAAGACGCTGAAGAGGAAGGAAACACCCAAAGATGACAATCAAGGAGAAGGGAAGAGGGATCCGAATAGAGGCAAACAGAAGACACTGAATGGATGAGAAACTAGTAAATGGGAAAAGATTATACAGACACTCAAACAGAAAAGCTGAAAGGGAGGTGTCACATGAAAAGATTCTGGGATCACAAAACAAACCAGGACAGACATGGAGGGAAACCTCTTAGCTACCAGGAAGTGAGCCCTTTGATGCTGACTTGCACATGATTTCTGGAGTCTGGCTCCCCAGGGCAGAGGCCACTGGATGTTAGATCTGAGGAGTAGGGAGGCCCAAAGAGAAGATGGCCCAGGCAGCTGGCAGCGAGGGTGACCCAAAGCCCTTGGTTCAATGGTAGACTCAGCAACCACTTGGCCTTGGAGATGGGCTACCAGGTCCTCACCTTCTCTAGGGACTTGAGGACGCTCTGCCTCTCACGCAGCTTCTGGATGCTCAGGGCTATCTTGTGGCGGGCCCCTTTGGTGACATTCTGTGATAAGGACAGGAGACAAGCTGGAAATGGGATAACGAGATACTTGGGGATGCCCCAACAGGGACTAAAGAGACAAGGACTGGGTTCCAGGGATAATGCCAAATGGTGCTGCCCCCAACACCTCCTCGATGGCCCTGTTGGCATCACCTGAGACTCCAGGTGCTGCTCAGTCAGTGTCATCATCTCCTCATAGCTCATCTGCGAGAAGAGGGCAGCATACTTATGCAAGCGGAGGCTCTTGAGCCATGAGGGCACATCTGTGGAAAGGGAGAAAGGGTAAAAGGTCAGGAGTTTGACCTTGGAAACAGGGCAGAGGAAGCATTGTGGGGAGAGAACAGACATGAACCACAAGCAGCCTTAAACCTGCAGAAAACTGGGAGGGGTAGGGCCACAAACTACTTCATTTGCTCTGCAGTTTTTTTTTGCGGCACTGGGGATTGAAGTCATGACCTCACACTTGCCAGCAGGCGCTTATGCCACTGAGCTAAATCCCCGGCCCCTCTGCAGAATTCTTTCAGGTGGACTCTCCTTGGTAGAGGAACTGTTAAGATATTGTACTGATTTCTCTAAACCCTATCGATCAGTTACTTGTGTGACTAGCTCCTCTATTAGACCAGAGCCTGTGTGAGTGGATGTGGGGGTCCCTATGCTCTGCCTTGAGCGTAAAAGGCAGGGACTATCTATTCCTCTCGGACCTGTCCTCTCCTCACAGTGGTAGGCAAGTGGTAGCTACAACCAATTTTGTCATATAAGCTCTGCAGAAACCCTAGAGAAGGGTCCTGGTGCTGCCCTCTGCTCATACCTTTCATACCACTGCCGTCCTCCTGGAAAGTATTCCGGCTGGAGCCCTGCTCCTCCGTCTGCTCACTGCCAGAGGAGGCCACGCTGCTCTGGGGTGAGAGGGGTGCATGGTCCGGCGTGGTGAAAGGAGCCCGGGCACCAAGCTCCTCTGAACTCGGCCACTCACCAGGAGCCTGGGGGCTTGTTGGGATGAGTGACATGGAGCGCTTTAGTGGGCTAGGGTGGATTTGGCAGGGGAGACCTGGTCAGAGAGGGAGAAGGAAGAGATCAGGCTTGGGGATCTGACTACGAGACCCCATACCCTGCAAACAATGCCAAGGGGGAGGGACCCTGGGGTTCAAAACTGTCTATCATAGACATGTCCAACCTGTGGACCACTTTTTCTTCCATTCTTTTTTATTTTTGGGGTACTGGGGATTGAATCTATGGCTTTTGCACTGATCTACATCACAAGTCCTCTTCAATTTCTAATTTTTTTTTTTGGTAGTGTGGAGGATTGAACCCATGACCTCATGAATGCTAGGCAAGCACTCCACTACTGAGCTATGCCCCTATCCCTGTAATTTCTAATTTTAAGACAAGGTCTTGCCAGAGCTGCCCAGGTTGGGCTCTAAGACTGCTGGGACTACAGGTGTGCACTACTATGATTGGCTTTTTAAAAACGTTATAATAAAAAATATTTTAAACCAGATGTGGTGGCAGATGCCTATAATTCCAACTCTTGGGAGGCTAAGGCATGAGAATCAGTGCAAGTTTGGGGCCAGCCTGGGCTACATAGTGAGTTCAGTGGCAGCCTAAACTGCACAATGAGACACTGTCTCAAAAACCCCCCAAAGTTTTTAAAAAACAAGTGCTGTTACCTTTATATGCATACATTCTATATACAGTCAAAGATAATTCTTCCTCAAAAAAAATAGGTTGGGACCATAGGTTGGGCATGCCTAGCTTACTAGATACTGCTCATTTCCTCACCCAATGCCCACCTCCTCAAACAAGCCACTGACCACTTCTCTGAACCTCCTTGCTTCCTGTGCTAGCTCCCTGGTTCAAGCCCCCATACCCCTGGCGGGAATTACTGCTACAGCCTTCATTCCTGCTTCCTACAGTCCCTTTCCTTCAGAACCACCACACTGATCCTTATGAAAATGCCAATCTTAGTTTGTCCCCTGCTTAAATCCTCAATGGCTTCTCTCTTTTTTGTCTTTTTGAGACAGGGTCTTGCTATGCCATTCAGGCTGGCCTTGAGCTCACTTAGTAGCCCAGGCTGGTCTCGAACTCACAACGATCCGCCTGTCTCAGCCTCCCGAGTGCTGGGATTACAGGTGTGCGCCACCATGCCCAGCTTGAACTTTCAATTTTAAATTGCTGCCTCTTAAACTCTCAGTTCCAACAGTCTTGTTATATTTCTTACAGCACTTACCCTGAATTTATTTTTTCTAATTGTTTACTTGCTTATAAATTGTATCCCTTTGCTAGACTAGAGGATCTGTGACAGCAAGGACCTGTCCTAAATAAACATCATCATTTTATCTTTAGCAAATACAGTGGGCCTGACCAGAGGAGTTACTTCATTAGAACTTGTAGAAGTTCGTGAACTGCTTCTTCAACATTCCCTGTTATCGAGCCTTATGTCTCCATTTCTGTACTGGGCCCAAATGGGGCGAGTTATCTCCCCATCTTTTTGAGACAGTTTCGCTATGTAGCCCAGGTTGGCCTCAAACTCACAATCCTACCTTAGCCTCCCACATGCTGGGCTTACAGGCATGTGCTACCATACCTGGCTGTCCATCCCATTTCTGAAGAAGCAGAAGGAACCAATCTTTCTTCCCAGTGACAGAGACTGAACTCAGGACACTGTGCATGCTAGAGAAATGCTCTACCGTGGAGCTCTACCCCAACCTCTTCAACCTGATTTTCATCCAAGACAGGACAGATTTCCATGAGTGCCCAGACCTTCACACATGCCTTTGCTCTCTGCCCACTCACTGTTCTTCCATCCTTCTCCACCAGCTGTTTTTGCTTTCATGCCTCACTCAAGTGTCCCCTCTGCGGCCACCTCAAACCTGGCACTTGCTGTCTTCACCGGCCAGCTTCTTCCACTGAACTGTGGGCTTGTGGAGGATGGGAACCCAGCCCAGTCATTTTTGTATCCCCATGACTGGGTGCAGGGCATGACACACAGAAGCCTTCCAACCAAGTTTCATAAAGGACAACAAGGTGCTAAGGGGCCTATGAGTTGAATACAGGGAACACAGTAGCACCCCAAGTGGCCTACAGCAGTGATGGTAAACCTGTGGCATGCAAGCCACAGCAGACTGTTACTGGAAGCTCTAAAAGGTTCACCATCAATGGTCTAGAAAAAAGGACACAAAGCCAAAAAAGCCTGGCTAGGTTAGGACATCAAGGCCCAGGAAGCTGGAGTCCTCTGCCCCAGTTCCCACAGGGAGTCCTTGTTTCTGATGGAAAATCTGGGGTTCCTGTCAGAAGTCACCTAGCAAAGGGCAACGCACTGACCCACCCCGTAAGGCCAGTCTCAGCTTTTAACCAGGACTACTGGAGTTTGTCACTCAGCACTCCTCCAAGTCTCTGGACTCCCTCAGCCTTGGTTTCTGCCCCAGTTGGGAATCCTAGAAGATGGCACACTGGGTCCTGCAGGGGGTTGATGCTGCAAAATCTCAATACAGGCCTTTGTGCCTGTCCTGGTGCTTCTGGCCTCCTCCTTCCTTCCTTCTCAGCCAAGAATCGGGTAGGCAAGGTAAGGAGGGCAGGAAATTACCCTGACTGGAATGACTGTAGTTCCTGAGGAGCCCTGCTTGGCCCTGCACTGGGGTGGAGGCTGGCCACAGCCTGAGAATTATAAAAACAAGAATGCCGGCCAGGGATCTAGGACCTCGCACTCTCCAAGAAACCCTGGTCTGTCCTTGGCAGCACCTCAAACCTACCCAGTCCGCCTTTCCAAGCCAATCCTTGCTTCCCACTTAAAAAATATTTTAATGGTTTCCTGTTTCCTGTTACTGCCTGAAATCCAAAAGCTTCATCCCATCCTACAAGCCCCACATTCCTTCCTTGCCTGTAGCCCTAAAACCTGAGTTCAAATTTTGACTCTGCCATCTCTGAACTGAGTGTTCTTGGCCAGATCACTTCACTCACCCCTCTGCTACCATTTCCACATGAAGCCCTTAGAATACTGATAGGCATGGGGTAAGTGTAAGTATCTGCTACTGCTATTAGTCACATAAATACATCTCAGCCAGACTTGCACACTATTTCCTCCAATTTGCCAGCCTCATGCCCTTGATTTGTACTGGGCCCTCAGTGTAGAATGCTCGATTCCTTTCTGTTTTGGCCCAAGCCACTATCCAACATTATTTAGTCTGGCAATCGAACTCCAGGCCTTGTGCTTGCCAGCAGGCACTATGCCACTGAGCCACATCCTGGGCCCACACTGTTCAATCTTGGTTCTTTAAAGCTGCTGGGGGTCCCGGAGGTGTAGCTCAGTGGTAGCACAGGCAAGGCCCTGGGTTTGATCTCCAGCAGTCAAAAGGAAAAACCAACAAAATAAAAATCCTGTTGCAGTCTCCAGCCTGGAAGCCCAGAAGGTATGGAGGGGCTTACCCTGCAAGAGTGACCCTCTCCCTTTGAGGTCTGAGTGGGTCTAGGACAGACACTTACAGGTGGAAGAAATACAATACAGTAGTTCAGAGTATGAACTCTGGAGCCAAAATGCCTTGATTTAAATTCTCGCTAAACCATTTTGAATAGGTGACTTTTCTGAGACTTAGCCAAGGTTCTGAGTTTACAAGTACAGAGTAGCTCCTAGCAAACATGAAGTCTTCAATAATTTTTAGGCAGAATTTTATGGCACTGAAAATTGAACCTAGCTTGTATACTACACAAGCACTTTCCACACTGAGTTGTATCTCCAGCACTAGGCAGAATTTTTTTTTTTTTTTTTTTTTTGGCAGCACCAGGGATCAAACTCATGACCTCATGCTTGCCAGGCAGGTGCTTAGGTCACTGAGCTAAATTCCTGGCCCTTGTCTTTTTGAGACAGGGTCTTGCTATGCCATTCAGGCTGGCCTTGAGCTCACTTTGTAGCCCAGGCTGGTCTCAAACTCGTAACAATCCTCCTGTCTCAGCCTCCCGAGTGCTGGGATTATAGGTGTGCACCACCGGGCCCAGCTATCATTAATATATACTCCCAATCCAGTCCCAGAAACTGTAATGCTCTCAAACTAGAAAAGAGCATTCAAGATATCTTGATTGCTGGAGTTCCTTGGAAATGTCCTCTTACCCCTCTATCTTCTCAGGTTCTTTTGAGCAAGCTGACAGGATATCCCCATTAGCAGGGAAGAAATATGCTCAGGGGGTAACAGATGCACACCAGGTATCAGACAGCTGGGTACCAGCTATTCTCTCAACATGTGACATTTCACTATCACTGTCCCATTCTGTTTTTGTTTTTTTTTTTTGCAGCACTGCGGATTGAACTCACGACTTTGCACTTGCCAGGCAGGGGCTTAGGCCACTGAGCTAGATCCCCGGCCCTGTCCCATTCTGTTTTAACAGTGCCTGCCAAAGGGGGTTGACACCCCTAAGGTTAAACTTTAACTCCTCACCTTGACTTAGATCATACACATTCACTTCAACTAACATTTTAAAAAGGTACTGTGATACCAACTCCATTTGCTCACCCAGTCTCTGGGGCACTTACGCAGAGAGCCCTTTCAAGCTCACTTCGTTGATAGGTCAGCACAGTGGTCAGAGGCAGGCTCTGGCATCGCATTGCTCGGGTTTGAACCTTGGAAAGTTCTATCATTTGTTCTATGTGTGACCTTGAATACAAGACTTCATCTCTTTGGGTCTTGATGTCCTTATCTGTCAAATGGGACTAATGAGATGACTGTGATAAGGATTAAATGAGATCATATCTGAAATGGTGTTTATAAAAGTGTATCTAGCATAGCTAATACTCAAAAAAATGTTACCTATTATTATTGCCTTGCAGCATGAATTACCTCTTATATAGACTAACTTACAATCAGATTCCTCAGGACCAAGGCTGTAAGCTGAGACCAGATACAAAGAGCTAGGGTGAACTGGAAGGAACTTCAGATGATGGCGTCTATCTTCTACCAGGGGTCACAAATGTAAGGCCCTCAGAGGCTAGGCAGGTTATCACAAATTCTCAAAGTGGGTTGGGTGGGGCACATGTGCAGTTTGTGTTGTTTTTGTGTGTGTATGTTTTGAGACAGAGTCTCACTATGTAGTTCAGGCTGTCCTCGAACTCACGGCAATCCTGTCTCAGCCTCCCAAGTGCTGGGATTATAGGTGTGTGCCACTATGCTCAGCTTGAGCAGAGTTTAAAGGGGTGGCTGATATTCAGTTCCCTCTTATTGCTGCTGCTGGGAATACACACCCTGAGTCACCAGAACTTTGTGGGTGTCACAAGAAGCTGGCAATCTGATTTTAAGGGAAAAACCTTATAGCACTAAATTTCTAATTTTTTTTTCTTTTTTTTGCACCGGGGATTGAACTCACGACCTTGTGCTTGCCAGGCAGGTGCTGTGCTGCTAAGCTATACCCCCAGTCTTCTCTCTTTTGAGAGGTAGGGTCTTGCTACGTTGCTTAGGCTGGCCTTGAACTTGTGATCGCCCCATCTCAGCCTCCCAAGTAGCTGAGATCACAGCCATATGCCACCACACTCACTACCAAACTTATTTTAAAATGCAACAAAATGAAACCAAAGTGTGAGCTCAGTAAGATATTTTTTGTAGGTCAGATTTGGCTCTGGGAATGCTAATTCACATCCTCTGCACTGCCTTATAAAGCTGAGGTCCAGTGAGGTTGTGGAACTTGCCCAAGGCCACAGAATGAGAAGACATTACAGACTGACCATTTTCAAGTAGGCATGGCCTCTTGGGATACCCTCACCTGTATTTGCGTTGCTCCCAATACTGTTGATGGCTGGCGGCACTGAGCTGGATGGGTGAAAGGGCACATGTCCATTTTCCCGGGGTGGTTTGTCCTGCCAGCCTGGCCCTGCCTCTCCAGGGCCGAGCTCTGCAGGGCCCCCCCACTCATCGGAACCCTGGCGTGAGTGGTAGGAGGGCTCTGCCCGGGTACGGAAGCCACTAGCCAGTCGCTCTTCAAGGTGGCTCAGCCAGAGGGCCAGTGCGTTGCGGTCCTCCAGAGTGGTGGCTGGGTGGATGAGAGCATAAGAGAGCAGCTGGCGGCTTTCCTCGATGAAGGCATTGCTCTCAATTGAGTAGGCCAGTACTTTCTGCAACAGCCTCATGTACTCGGACTTGGCCTCTGTGTTGCCTGGCTGAAGCAGAGGCAGGTGGGAGAGCAGGAGGGATACCACCTTCTCTTTGGACTCCTGTTGCCACTGGCTGACGATGGCTATGAAGGATAAGAAGGGATGTCAGTAGAGTCTGGCTGGGGGGTTACTATAAACCCGAAAGTGCTGCCATGGTTTATTCTCTCAGCTTCAAGCTCCTCTCCTTTCTCTGTTCATGACTCTCAACCTGGACCAAACATATTCTGTTATTGTAGTTTCTTTGAGGGTCTCACTATGTAGCCCAGACTGGCCTCAAACTCACAGCAATCCTCCTGCCTCAGCCTCCCAAGTGCTGGGATTACA
>RJWT010003838.1:0-35208 GCA_004365215.1 Cuniculus paca | reverse complement strand
AATGGAGAAACAAGACACTTCCATGACAAAGAACAACTCAAGGAATTCATGACTACCAAACCAACCCTACAAAGAATACTAAAAGACATTCTAGAGAGAGATAAAAAGGACCATGGTCTCAGGAACAACGGCAAAGGGGGACCATCAAGTGGGGCCAGTTGATTGAATGGAGGGGAAAAATAGGGAGCCAATGGCAGGAAAATAGCATGGCAGAGACAACACAGTGCAAGAGGGCCATAACTATTAATGTAGATGGCCTCAATGCACCAATAGAAAGAAACACAGACAGAGTGGATCAGGAGACATTACGCTCTATCATTATGATCCATCATTATGCTCTATAGAAGAAACATCTAACTAGAAAGAAAATTCATAGACTGAAAGCCAAAGGAGAGAGAACAATGCCTATGTGACAGGGAGCCTGAAAAAAAAGTAGGGGTAGCTTACCTATCAACTGCAGAATGGATAAGAAAAACATGGCATTTTATGTGGTGGAAACCTACTCAGCTATAAAGGAAGATAACCTCAGGGCTTTTGTAGGTAAATAGATGCAACTTGAGATCATGCTCATGGATGAAATAGTTCAGAGTCACATGGGTGAATTTTGTGTTGTCTCCCTAGTATAATAAACTAAAGGAGTTAGTGGAATCAAAAATGCACAATACATATTGAGAAAGTCAAAGGGGAGGAATTATATAAAAAGGGAAGGAAGTGACCACTGTTAATCTATTATCATGATTTGAAACTCATATTATCTTCACTGTTCTGACTAGTTTCATTTTATTCTGTTTTGTTTGATTTTATTATACTTGATGGCACAGACAGCTATTTTAAAGATAACAAAATATGTAATTGCAGCCATTGAGGATGTCCAATTATCTTGTTTCAAAACCCTATATTGCTTTCATTGTTTTGTTTTGATTGATTTTACTCTATTATGTGTTGTTTGATTTTACTCTATTCTGTGTTGTTAGTATTATGTCTGAAGGTGTAGGCAACTATTCTGCAGATAACAAGAAACATTATGGTAGCCACTGCTATTTTACTAGTATCTTGAAGTTCTGTATTGCTTTTATTGTTTTGCTTTGTTTTTTTTTTTAACTGATTTTATTCTGTTCTATTTTGTTTGATTTTATTTATCCCTGACGGTATGGGCAGTTATATAGAAGATAACAAGAGGCATTATGGTAGCCATTATTGATTCCCTTTTACCCTGTTTAGAAGTCATGTACCATGTTCATTGTTTTGTTGTAATTGACTCTATCCTGTTTTATTTTGTTTGATTGTATTCTTTTCAAAATAAAAATAAAATAAAATTTCATAGCTTTAAAACCTTGTTTGTAAACCTTTTACTACCATTTACTCAATAACACTAAAACATCCAATGATGTCATCAATGCACTAACAAAGACAATTGACAAAGCCCCTATGTAGGAATAAAAAATGTTAAACTCCTACTGCGTGGGCTAATGCACTATCACAGTAAGAATGGTAGCGTTCTTGCTGGCTGAAATTGGAGTTGAGGCCTCTATAAATCAAATGTCCTCCCTCAGTGCTGTGGGAATCCACATAAGAAAGCACAGCTCCTCTTTCCTGGCCTTTACCTTTATTTCTTCACCCACGATTAACCCCACCCCCAACCCCACCAAGTCCTTCAGGCACCATTGCTAGAGTGACTTGTCCCATCCTTAGTAAGCTATTTGTCACTATTTTTGCAATAGCAAGTCTTGCCAAACTTCAACTTGTAATGAATCAGCCTGGGCTCTTGTTAAATGCAGACACGAATTCAGTAGGTGTAGAATTGACCTAGAGTTATTGAATTTCCAGCTCCAGGTGACTATCATGTCATCAAGAGTGCCAAGATGGAAAACACTTATGCACACACACACACACCCACAAGTGTGGACCCAGGTTTCTCAGTGCTTTATCAGTGTGTTGAGGTCACTGTGGTTTACTCTTCTCCAGCTTGCTGAAGGTAGGGAGCTACATAGTTTGTGTGCTATGTTCTAAAGAATTAAGTGACTCATCACAGAGGTTCTTATTATATTACAACCATTTGAATGAAACATTGTGAAATGACTGGATAAACGTTAATCACCTCCACCATTTCCTAGTTGGAACTTTCACCAGCTTAACTTAGCTCTCAGAAAAGACCTGAGTTTTCATTGATAATACTGTTCTGCTCCCCACTCTGTGGGTTTGCAGAACTTGGATTACACAGTAAAGTCCCTTTGTGTGCTTATGTTATGATTGGATTATGGTTACTCTGAGTAAATAGCACAGAAAGGGTTTAAGCAGAGACACATCACCAGGGGAATATGACAATATGACAATACTGCACTATGATTAACTTGTGTAGAAACACTGCACATAAGAAATATTCATCTATATGGGTGATGCTAAAAATGGAAAATTAAGAAATGTTTATTTCCATTATAAAATTTCATTTACTTTAAAAAATTAGTCTGTAAGACTTCTTTAAATTAGAAGTTTCCAACCATATGGCAGTAGGTGGAATTTAGCCCGTATCTGTGCTTTAGAAGTTAGGAATTAGTGGCTATCTTTTAAAATTGGATTAATTTCACTTAAAAATTAATCTGTATTTCCAGCTCCTCTTAAAAATTCAGAACATGTTGGATCACTGGGCCTTCTATTCCTCACTGAATTATGAGAGCCCTTAGCTCTCAGAAAAGACCTGAGTTTTCATTGATAATACTGTTCTGCTCCCCACTCTGTGGGTTTGCAGAACTTGGATTACACAGTAAAGTCCCTTTGTGTGCTTATGTTATGATTGGATTATGTAAATTCAATAACTCATATCGTTGTTTACTTGGCCATTGTTAGACTGTCTTCCATTTGTCTTCCAGCAAATATCTTTTAGTTATTGGAATAGTGATTTTCTTCATGTTTGACCCTTTAACTGGTCACTCTCTATTTTCCTTCAAAAACATATGAAGATATTCTAGTACAGACACATTTGAATCTACTAGATTTATAAAACACTTAACAGAAGCAACCACAAATTCTTTGAGAAAACTGATGGTGAAAATTACATTGTTCAGCAATAAAAGATTACAAAATTTCATGACAGGCGATTTGATGGGTGAACACAGGTGACTTGATGGTGGAAACTAGATCTCTTTGGTCTAACATATATTAGAGATACTCATGCTGTGAGGGTTTAAATGTAAGGAGACAATGCTGCCTCCACATGCATCACATGATCCTGGAAATAGCTCAATTAGGGATGAGGGTACTGGTAATTGAATCTGGATCCTTTGTATGGACCTATGTTAGCAGGTTTTTTTGATTTTTAAAATTTTGACACAGGGTCCCACTAAATTGCCTAACGTAGGCTTGAACTTGTGATCCTCTTGCTTCATCCTCCCAGAGCACCAGAATTACAGGCCTGTGCCCTCATGGCCAACTGAGACAACTCAAATTAACATTACTTCAAAAATCCTGTGTCTTCCTTACTACGCCTGGAGTACTCCAAGGATACACACAGGGATATTCGTACTTGCAATCCCCTCCCTGTTTTGTGAATATTCTCTGCTCTGATAGTCATATCTTATTTCCTCAATTTTTCAGTCTCTGTCTAGATGTCTTTTCCTTAGAGACCCTTTTGGGCCAAAACAGCAGCCCCAATACTAGCTGTCAATTTATCCTGCTCTGTTTTTCTCAATACCATTTATTGCTCCCTGCCATACATTACTAATCTCAGTTTCCACTTCCATGCACTCTTCTAAATGTAATCCCCATGAGAAAAGGGTCTGTTTTAACCCAGTGCTGTGAAATGCTGGAACAATGTAGAAAACATTTGATGAGTGATGTCTCGCTAGATGCTTGGGGAACTGCATTTCCTTTGCCTCCTGTTCTAGCTTTGATGTTTAGGAGATAATTGACAACTATCCTCATTCATTAAAGACAGACATCCGTTACATTTTCCCATTTGAGTTCAGATATCCTTGCAAGGGAGAGCATAGTAAATTACATAATGGATATTTTCTGCTATTTCCTACTTGTTCCCTGTTTTTCTATTTCCTATCAGTTTTTTGACTCTGCTTTTTGCATATGATCTTCATCATATGTAGGTTTCTATTCTCTAAGCCACTTTTTCTGGTGTTTGGTTTTAATGTAAGAGTTCTATAAGGAAAACATTGATGCATCATCCCCGTTTCCTCTTTGCAGAAGTTAGCAAAGAAGGGAAAGAACACCTACTACAAACCTACTTCTGCCTACACACACCCCACCTTTCCACAGTGGAGAAGACTGGTGTGCCACTTACGAGAAAGTCAAATGTTGAAAAAGAATGGCAAGAGAATTTCCATTCTTTTCTGCGGTGCTTTAACTTGTATTTTTCTATGTTATAGACATGTGCAACCCCACCAACATGGAGGCGTCAGTGGCTAACTTTGCAGAAAATGACAGTACCTACATCTGAGAGATCAGAGCCCTATTTCTAAAGACCAATCAAGGAGCAGATTTAAAAGTACTTTGAGTCAAATGGCCAACTTCTTTACCCTCTCCTTGAGCCTTTCAGAGCAACCTCATTTATCAATGTGCTGAGCTACCAGCAACACGTGTACTGAAGGGTAAAGCAGACAGCTCATTTTCATTCTCAAGTGCGCAGAAGTGACTCACACTCACTGAACTGATCCTTCCACCCCTAACTCCGGGAAAGAACTCACTTCATTTGCAAAGAAAATACTTCATGACATATATAACTAGGCAGACTTTTAAAGTGCTTCAGAAAGGTAGTATTCTGAGATATTCAAGGCACAGGGTTCTTAAAGAGCTTAATAAATGTATAGATTGCAGAAGATTTGGCATAATGTCATGATATACTATTCATTTGGGACAAAACGGAGAAGTATTTTCCTGCAATGATGTATAAATTCACAGCTATCTCTTCTGTACAAAGAACTGATAAATATATAATTAAATAAAGTGTTTTAGAATTTCCTTTAGAAAAGAGAGAAGGCGTATGTCAGCCTTGTGACACAGGATTCTATGATATGTTGTGAATTGGCAGCAAAAACTTGAGTGAAAAGGGACATTCGCATTGTGTTCACTGCAGAAATCCTTGTCACTGTGAGTGTATAAGCCCACTTGTCCTCTGTCATGTCCACTTTGATATTTCTGAGTTCCAATTCTAGGTGGTTCTATCCTGAGGAAGATAACCACTTGTCAAAGCATTGCGAGGGTAAGATTTCCAAAATCCATCCTGTTGTAACATCTTTTAAACCTTTCTAATTTTCTGATCATACACACACACACACACACACACAAAGCCATAAAAATGTTTGAAAATTTATGAAATCATTACAATTACTTATGATGAAAATGAAATGCTGCCTTATTATTTCTTCTGGAGAGTAGTCAGTATTGCAGGAATTCTACGGTACATGCTGTTGTCTGAATGTTCATCTGATATCAAGATTATTTGGGTCTTCATCTGTGTAATTTCTATCCAGAATTTGTATGAACTTAACAGATGAGACTCAAAATTATTCATCCACATCTACATATGTCATACTCCATGACATTTTTTAAAGTAAGGTTGGCTGTCAGTTTTCAAAGGAAAAGATTTTAAACCTTCTGCTTCCAAGAGTGTAAACCTTTGCAAGACTAGTATCTTTGAAAAACCATGAAGTCTAAGCAAGAAAAAAAAATACGACTATTAAAATGCACATACACTGCTGCCTGGCACTGTTGTGACAGCCAGCAGTATCAGCGTCAGTCAATTATCTTCACAAATGCCTCTTGTGCTAATGAGCACTCACAAAAATCAGCAGACTTTTCTGGCAAGGAGAAAAGATCAGTTTCATTGCTTGCAGAACTAATTCAGGGTACAAAAGTGAAGGCTCCGCCATCGCTGCCTCTTTTACTGCTCCTTTTGTAAAGGCTTTTGATGTGCACTGAAGAGCAGGGCCTGTTTGGGCCTCTCCATCTCCAGTTCATTGCCTGCCATTAACATACATATCCATATGAAAAGTACGCTAAGTCACTAACAGCTGTCCAGAAAGGAGTTTGAGAAGGAAAGCGAAAAAGGACCTATTCCTTCTCAAAATGCTGACAATACTATTTAGCTCCTTTTTGGCAATGATATACCTAACTTTTTAAAGCTGCCTTTCACTCCAAAAGGGACTAGGCATAATACAACATTCAAACACATAGTGGTTTTCATTTTGAAACAGTCATTTGCTGTATTCAGGGGAAAAATGTCTATAGTTACCAGACGCAAGGGAAATCCATCATTCATGATACATATGTATATGGCGCGCACACACACACACACACACACACACACACACAAACACGATCATTCTATATTGTTTTTGTAGGGCGCTGAATAATGTCACATTTTGCATTTAACACAGAGGAAAACCCCCTGCAGCAGATGCTAGTGAGTGGCCTTATGCCCATTGCCTTCTTCAATTTATGGCACTGACAGTTATCTATGGTCAATTTGTTACCAATAGATACAACGTTAGAAGAAAATACTATCAGAACTGCACAATTAATTTTTAAAAAATAAATTATCTCCAGATTAAGAGATTAATTTCCAGATTAATCCTTTTAGGATTTAGAAAAAACAAAAAACAAAAAAAAGGACAATTCATGACATGTCCAGGTCATAGTTTTGAAATGGGAGACTTGTAGTATGCATTTTCAAGTTCATTGCATCATCCTTGATGAAGTTTTCTAAAGAAATGATAAAGATCAGCAATTAGGAGAGGGAAATAGTTAACTTTCCTTTAAGAAGAGGTTCTCAAGGCCAGAGTGGGAAGAAATAAATAGACATTAAATTTCTGAAAAAGGGCCTTTCCCTATCATTTGGTGTGGGGCTTAGTTTTGTCAAACTCAGAAAGCAGGCATGTGATGGATAAATGCTTTTCCTCCCACCTCACCCGGAGTTCATGACCCTGGGGCTGTCTCCAGGTCCATATTGCACCCAACATTTGCTGGGCTTGAGCTTGAAAATGGGGGGAGGTTAATCTGTCAATTATTAAGGTTTAACAGAGTTTACAAGAGGACATTTCTTTCTTTCACTTTCTTTCTCTCTCCCTTCCTTCCTCCTTTTCTTCTCTCTATCTAAATCAGAATCAAAATGCTAGTGAGAACGACCAGCTCCCAATTCTGTAAAGATTTTAGTCCTGTTAGGATCCTCCCACCATGCAAAAACAGCTTGTGCTATATAAAAACCAAGACTATAATCCCACTTGTTGCTTTCCCCGCCCTTCTTTTTCTTTCACCAAGTTTCGAGTCTCTTTGCAGCAGCATCTCTCCCAAATCAGTCACTAAAAATCTTTAATTTTGCCTATTTTGATCTGAAAATTAAATCTTATTTATTATGCATCCTGTTTGTTGTCCTTGAAGAACCCCAGCATTCATTTAAAGGGGTCCAGAATGACTTCTTAAACACATTTCTCTCTTTGCTGCAATTAAACAAAGTGGAGCTGTGATTAGTCCTCCACGGGGGGGAAAGAAAAAGACACCCTTGAATCAAAATGCGGGGACCTGGCTGGGCATTATTGCTTCACAATGCCGGAGTTTATTGCTGAAACCTGCTTATCCCCCGGCTCCGCACTCCATGGGAACTTCAGTCAGGTGGAAAGTTATTCTCTTCTCTGCGGCTTGAAGTATCGTCAGACCCGCTAAAGCCCCTAAAGCTCTTCCTAGTAACTGAGACATTTAGGATAATCTTTATGGGAGTTTTGCATGAGCTTCTGCTTTTTGTTGCACTTAGAAGGAGAGTTAATGATGAGCTTTCACTGGCTTCTTTTTTTTTTTTTTTTTTAAATCTAAGCCAAAAACCGCCTGTTTAAGTTAAGTACCACCTCCTCCAGCCCTTGGGAAACCACTCAAGAGGGCTTTGCTTGGCTCTGTGTTCATGACACATAATGAAAACAATTTTACGCTGTGGAGGGAAGTATTGGGCAATTACTGATGTAACAGCCACCTGCAGTAGCGAGCCCTGGCTGCAGCATTGCTCGGTTCATGAATATTTTATGGTGTGATGTTATTTTGAATGGCTGGGGCAGGTGAAGGGGGCCGAGGGTGTAATAAGTAACTCTGCTGGAGGCTGTGTAGCTGCTCTGTTTCCCTGCGGAGCCCACAGTGTAACACCAAGAAGCATCCTGACCCCGCCTGGATGGAGGCGAGGGCAGCTGGAGCTGAGGCAAGAGGCTATGACAAGTCACGGCGGGCACCCTTTACAAACTCTTGTCTGCCGATTTTACACCCGATGTCCAGTTTGAAAAGCCGCAGCATCAATCTTGTCTGATTTAATTTGATAAATTAAGTGTGGATAAGGATTAAATGAGAATTTTGTAATGGAGAAAACTTGTCCTTACTCCTTAATCCAGTTACGATAGTATGGGAGAAACCCTATAAAATATAAAGCAATGACTAGAGAAAGCAAAGCTGAGGAGAGACAGAGAAAGAGAGCGACTTTTTGCGTTAGAAACATTACTACAGAAGTTAAATGAAACTATTTCTCTTACTTTCTCATATTTGTATGGGAAGTACATATAACCCATATCCATACATATCACCAAACATGCTTATTTCATGGAAGGCCTAGAAATACAGACTGGAAATAGGGATTGCAACATATTTTACATAATAAAATATGGCTACTGAGATTTGTTCGTGAATAGGTTGAATATTTTGTGTAACATTTCATTTTTCAAATGTTATTTTCCTGAAATTGTCAGCCTTTAAACTGAGTCTCATAGCGCAAGAACACATTGCTAGCATTTCAGACTTTGTGATTCTTCCTTAATGGCATTAAGTATCAGGTTCAAAAATCATATTGTATATGACCAAGTGTAAACAGTATAAAATGATCTTATGTGACAGTTCTAGTTCTATAGACTAGAAGAGTATGAATGGTAATGGAAATTTTTAAAAAATACGATGGAAGACTTTTAAATTCCTTTCTTTAAAGGTGTGTGTTATTTTACAATGGTAGAGTATGTTTTTGAGGAAATGTCTAGGAAAGGTGTACATTAGACTTCAGTCTGAATAGCCTGATGTGGAGAACATGGGTAGAAAAACATACAAAAGATTTACAGAATCCTTGGACACAATTGGTAAAGCACAGAAATTCTGAACAGAAGCACAGAAGAAAAATGTAGCCGACTTGACATTCTGAGAATAATGTGGGACAACAGAGGAATTGCTGGAGTGACAATTTGAAGATTATAAGAGATACTCTTTAAATTTTTGTAAGTGCTAGTTTTATAGGTATGCTCATAACATTTCATAACATTAATTTAGAGCTCCTACCAGAATGAAATAATGTGGTGATACATTAAAATTTCCACTTTAACGTTCACCTTGTTGAATACTGAAGTATCCCTGCCTCTAGGCACTGACAATCCCATTTGCACTTCAAAAATTAGAAAATCAGGATGACAAAGATGATAAGTGTTTATACAATCTGGGCATGTGCTACTTTATCAAATGGCAGTACATTATCTAAATTCTAATCTTATTTAGTATTGAAATTACTATCTCTCAGGTCCATTGGAAGGATTGTCTCAACCTGCTTGAATACGCCATCTTTTGTCTACACATAAAGTCTGATGGCAGTCTTTTTAAAATACTGGTGCTTTTCATCAACAAAAAAGAAATAATGACACTGGATGATCTAGATAAATCATATCACTGTGAGCCACCTCCCTCCACAAACAGGTTGAATTCAAGAGAAATGCCATAAAATACCTAATAGTGCTAATATAGCAATATTAATAGAAATTAACATATATTCAAGAAATTCCAAAATATTTAATTTTATCTCACTATATGTATATTTTCTGCTTCATAATATATGTTAAAGGTGCTCCGATTAGCAATTTTATAAAGATCAAATTATTAACATGCAGTAAATTTTAGATTCTTGTAATTAGATTTTTAGCTTAAGAGATGTTAAACTCTGTATGTAAACGACATTATTTAAAAGCCTGTCTTCTAAAAGAAAATTGCTGTTTGACAATTCTATAGAATACTCAAGAAAGGTAATTATACAGCTCTGGTTGTTAAAGATGCAGGTGTTGAATAAAGTCACTGCTTCAGATTTTGCAGAAAACTCCAACAAGGAAGAGAAAGATGGGAGGGCAGGACTCCACTCATCCTGAGAATATCAGTTTCCATGCTCTCCTTATCTTCACAAAAGGAACACAATAATGATCAGAAGAAAGAAATCCCAGCCAATCCACCAATGCGAAGGAGTTCTGAGGAAAGAAAACAGCTATCTGTAAGATGCTCAGGGGCTCTGCTATGTTCAAATCAGATATGGATAAACCACCAACAAAAACATGAGGCTAATTTTCTTTTTAAATCAAAGGCCATTAAAAACAAGGACAGAAATTTGTCTGGACTAGGCCATTATAGAGAAATGCTTACAACTTTTTTTTTTTTTAACTTATCTACTCAAGTATAAGTAACACTTGTTAAAGCAAATTTAATTTGGGGAATTGCAAATTGTATGAAAATGTTACTGAAATTATTTAATTCAACTATAATGTTTTGTAATATTAAGAAACATTGAGCAGAGGGAAGATGTAACTGTCTTTATAGATGAGTAAGACAATTTTCATGGACTGTAGTGTTTCTGACCCAGAATGAGTGTAGATACACACACACACACACACACACACACTTTAAGTGATTAGCATTATTGGAATGGATGTCCTATGGCATATTGAGTCCCTCAGCTCAACAGTAACCACAGCATTTTTTCTGCACTTGAACTACATAAAGCTCCGGCAGACATCCTTTCATAGTCAATGAGGAACAGAAGTTTACTAGATCATGGATCGATAAAAACTAAACCTGCAAAAAGTCAAGGGGAACACAGATATTAGAGTCTGGGCACTTCATTCTCTTCTTCGCCTTTCCTAGTGATTTTGTAACAGATGTTCAGAGTTGTGAATGAATAGGGAAAAAAGAAAAGCCAGGTGCCATAATATTACTTTTTAAAGTCCTTAAATCCTTCCCATGTTTATAGGAGAAATTTAAGAAAAAAGCAAATAACTCACACCATTTTTTTCCTTACTCTTGTTCAAAGGATACCCACAGAACGACTCTCGTGTCTTATGTGTGCTAAAGATCCCATTCTCTTCTCTGTCAGAATGTTTCCCCTTCTGCCCAGTAGCTTCAGGCCCATCCCTGCTTCAAGGTCAGCAGCCACTGTGCCCTCCAGGTTCACTCCCTAGCCCCTCGTTGAGTGAATTCAGCTCTCCCACATGTAGGCATGGACTGCAATACAAATGGTGCCCTCTACATACAGGATCTCTGCCCTGAGTATAAGAGCTCAGCTTCTCAGTGAGTGGCAAAGGGTGTGTTTATTCACACACCCAATCTGTGCTAGGCTTCCTTCGTGTTCTTCCAATACCTGATGGTCATTAAAACAAGTTTGCCACCTTCAAACTTCGCTTCCTCTATCTTTCCATTTTATGTAGCAGCCTTGTTTCACCAAGCATCTTTCACCATTTAGAGCTCCTTAATTCTCACTGCAGCCTTGTCAGAACAGCAGAGAATTTAATCCCAATTTAGGGAATCGGAACTCCCTTTATCTAAATTTGAATTCTGTTCTCTTCACCCCCAATTCAGGGTGTTTGCTTCTGCCTTTGATGCTTGTCTTCACAAAGCTGAGCCATCTGAATTTGACTTACGGAGATGAGAAGTGGCTGTGTATGGGTACCAAACCACAGTTTGGGATGCTGCTTCTCTTTTGGCTGGGGTGGGGAAACTGAGGCAAGACAAACAACGTAGTAGCTGCTTCTTTACTGTCTTAAATCAGCATTGAGCAGCCCTGGGTGGGGGGTGCAGGAGACCATTGTGATTGATGGGCTGACTGATTCAAGGTCCTTTTGAAGCAGGTAGGTCTTAGAGCTCCCCACTGCCTTTTAGTGACACACCTATCTCTGAAGAAAAAAATTGTCAGGGAATGTAGACATAATAGTGGGAGCTTCAGACACTGGCAGTTTACCTCCTCGTGAACAGAAATACTGTCCGAGAAACCTGACGGGCAGAAAACGTGAAGTTTCTTCTGTTGTATTCTACAAAAGAAACTGGCTTTCAGCTACTGATGAAAACACATTAGATATGATTTCTCCTTTGAAGTCCAACTTCCCCAAATCGAGACTTCAGGAACTAGCATGTAGGTGTCGTGGAGTTTTTCTTAACCTGTATAAAGCAGTTAATCCCCAGGATTCACTCTAAATTTTTCAGGATGGAGCAGCCGCACCATTTCAGGCGAACAGCATCCTTAGATGACCCTTAGTGTCCCATTAGAGAGCAACAGTCCTTTTTAGGTGATCTCTCTGCTCCGAGAGAGAAAATCACTCCTCAGAGAGAGGATCATTTACACATGTTCCTCGGTTTTCATAGCATCTTATTTTTCTTTCCTTTTTTGGTAGCAGTCATGATTACCTAAAACATGGTATTTATCCCTTTTCAATGTCCCCTCCCCCTCCAGGAAAGCCTTATCTGACTTTTTGACTACTGATTTTTAATGTTTAGAACAGTCCTGGCACATACCAGGTACTTAAAAATATTTGATGGCTTATGTTAGTGAATTATAGTTGAAGTAAAGAATTAGCACTTAGTATTGTATTATCTTGCATCTACTTAATGCTTCACCATTCATAAAGTGAGTGCATTCAACTTCCTGATCTCATTCATCTTCCTGATAATCCTGTGGGGTGGATCAAGGGCATGTATTATACCCCATGAGACCTGGGGTTCCAAGAAGTTAATGAACTGCCTTTGGTATGGGAAAGCTAAGATTTCATTAAAAGGTCCCTGATGATTTATTCTTCCTACCACTTTTGTAGAAAAGATTGACCTAGAAAGAAAAGAACAACGGAGTCAATTTTACTCCCTTTTGTAAGTCAAATGTAAAATCCTCTATAATCTTCACTAAAAAAAGAATACAGCAAAACTTTATTATATAGATAGGTACACGGATTCATTGTGATTCTGAAATTTAGGCCAAACTGACTTCGCAGATATATTTTTTCCAATAAAGAGCTAAACTTGTATTTGTTGAGTGAATGTTAATAATACTTAATTGTACATACATTGTTAAGATTTAATTGAAAGATATAATTTAAGAGTCTAAAGCAGAGTTTCAAGAAGAGTATTAATATTGCTGTAGTTTAGTAAACCAAGTTAATCCAATAAGGGCAACTATTTGTGGGATATCAATTATACAGTTACTTAATTTCTGGTGTTATGAAGCAATGAAGTGGTTTAAAGATTAAAATTTAAGTTCTAAAGTTTTTTGGAAGGTAAATATTCCTTCTTTAAAGTAAATAATGATAGGGACTCTGACAGCCGGAAGGAATTTTTGTGCTGAAAAGGTGGTGTAACACACCCAAAGTGAACACCAGGCTGACTGTGAGAGATGAATCTCTGTCACAGGTATTTTGCCCCCATTCTGGCTTTTTCCAGTTCATCAATACCTGAATCAAAGGAGTTTAAATTGAATCACTATTCCAAAACAATAAAGCATGGTTCCTTTATATAAATGTAACCACTCATTTCCTTTTGAAAACTGATGGATCAATTCTTAATGATGAGCAAGTATGTCTACTTGTACCAAGCAAAACTGTGCTGGATGAAAGCATGTGACCCCAATTTTTGATGAAAAACTACAGAGAAGGTTTCATTCTATTCCTCCAAGGGAAAAATTAACAACTTGTCTCGATTCTTTTGAAATAAAATGTATTACAGAATAATTAAATATTTTAGATGCTAAATCAATACTTGCAGTATTTGAGTGACATGATGTTTAAAACTAGTATTATGAATAAGAGAGAGTCAGGCATGGTGGCTCATGCTTGTAATCCCAGCACTCAAGAGGCTGAGGCAGGAGGATCATTTTGAGTTCGAGACCAGCCTGGGCTACAAAGTGAGCTCAAGGCTGGCCTGAACTGCATAACAAGACCCTGTCTCAAAAAAGGCAAAAAAAAAAAAAAAAAAAAAAAAAAAGAGAGAGAGAGAGAAACATGAAGGGCTCTTGAGATGGTAAAGAATGGGTGGGATTTGATACTACAGTGGTCATCCTTGAATATGGCAGGAATTTATAATGCATAGCCAAGTTTATATAAGGCCAAAAAAAAGTTATTTTTCAACTACACATCAGATGCCCAATGCCTCCTGATCTGATTTTTAAAATATTATTTAGAGGCAAATGCTATCTCTCAAAATGTTATATGGCATTTGGTGATGGTGGTTAGTTTTATGTCATGAGAATGGGAAAACCCTTTTGATTCAGGGAAAGCAATGCAGGAAGATTTTTGTTATTGTTATAAATTATTTCAAACTTCTGACTAAGCAGGTTGAATGACAACCTGGACACAAAGTAAAGAGATACATAAGAAAGAACTGACTCTTGGAGCTAGGGTCTTAGTCTTATTTCCCTTTATCAGCCAAGGTGAATATAAAAGATTATCAAGCAAACCTCAGTTATAATTAAGAAAAGGCAAACCCTTAATTATGTAAGGAAGCAGTAGTTATTGGTAGAATTATGTAGAATTAAACTTCCTACTTAATGAACTAATTTTGTTTATAGGTAGCATATAGAATATTTTTACTCTAAATAACTTACCAACACAACCATAAACTCCTTCATTTTTGTTAATAAGACAAAACATTTGAGAAAAATGAAATGTAAAAATATTTAAGATGTCTACAGACAGAGTCTTACAGACCTATGTGGTCAAACAAATCAGCCCATTGGTTAGGGAGGCAGGATTTATTGTGCTTTCTCCATGTTTGAGGTTTGGACAATAGAAGGTAAGAAACCTAGTCATTTCTGACAAGAAGTTTACAATTAAATTTTAGATTATAAACTGAAGGGCTTTTGCTTATGTGGCTTTGGGCAGATCATTTAACTTTTGGTCTTTGTTTTTTGCAAGAATTAAATGAGATTTCCTCTGGCAAGAATCATAATATAATGCTTAAGAGCACAGGATTTGAATTCGAACCAAACACATATACAAAACTCCTAAAGCAATATTAACAAAATTAATATTGCAGTATTTTAAAAGGATAAATATACACTAAATTGGGTTTTTCTCAGGAATGCAGGAGCCGGTCAACTATGAACCGAAACCTCCACAAACTGTGACCTATAATAAATCTTTCCTCCTTTATCTTTGGGTATAGGGTATTTTGTCTCGGTGAAAAGAAAAGTAACTGATACAGTAATACATTTAAGATCAAGAAAATTTTCAACATAACTCATCATATTATCATGATAAATGAAGAAATTCATATAGATTCTCAATTGAAAAATTAAAAACTTATTCATGATGAAAATGACAATATAAGAAAACTTTCTTGATCATAAATGTATTTTCAACATTTTTCAACACAACTCATCATATTATCATAATAAATGAAGAAATTCGAATAGATTCTCAATTGAAAAAATTAAAAACCTATTCATGATGAAAACACTTATGAAAATAACAATATAAGAAAATTTTCTTGATCTTAAATGTATTACTGTATCAGTTACTTTTCACCATGACAAAATACCCAATACCCAAAGATAAAGGAGGAAAGATTTACTGTAGGTCACAGTTTGTGGAGGTTTTGGTTCATAGTTGACTGGCTCCAAGGCAGGGTGGCATAGCAAAGCAAAGAAACCATTCATGGTGGGCAGAAGAGAGTAGGGCAGCAAGCAGTGAAGCAAAAGCAGGTAGCCTGCTCTTCTTTCTGCTCCTTTATATCCATCCAGACTACTTGGCCTTTGAGTGGTGCCACCCGTACCCAGGGTGGGCCTTCCCATTACCCGTACCCAAATCAGTGGACTAATTTAGTCATCACACACCTTTAACCTCAGCATCCCGCACTTAATCCCACACACCCTAGATCCAATCACCTCTGAAAAGCCCCACCTATGACCACATGAGACTTTAGGGGAACATCCAGACACAAGCCATAACAATTACTATCCACAAAAGGAAGAAAACCCAACAACAGCATCAGAATAAATGCACATTGGATTTTTGCCCCTGTATTTAGGATAAAACACACTACTTGGCTACCTTCACTACTATAACATTAAATTAAAAATTGTTTTATAGAAAAGATGCCCAAATCTAATAATTTAAAACAATAGCATTTTCATCATGTCACAGCTTTGGTGGGTCAAGAATCTAGATGATTTTTCTGTTCTACATGACACAGACCAAAGCCACTGAATGGCATTGGGCTGGAAGATAGATTTGGAACAGCCAAGATGACGCCGCCCCTATTCTGCCAAGCACTGCTGAAAGGAAGGGCTCAGCTGGGACTCCCAACCTAGATTCGCTATGAGGGCTGGATTTTCTCACTGAATGGGGGTCTTGGAGTAGTTTTATTTATTTATTTTTCTGTATTCCTTGGGGATTCAAGAGGGCAAAACTACTTCTTCTCTTAATGCTTACACCCAAAACTGGTCTAACTTCAGCTTTGCCATGTTCTGTTGGTCAAGCAAGTTGTAAAAGTCACATGAAGGGAAGAAAGGCAGAGAAAGGTAAGAATTAAAGTCCAGTTTTAGTTGATGGTAATCTTTAATTGTCCTATCCATGGAAGGAAGGACTACCACTGTTAGTCAAATTTGACATTTTTATCTCTATGAAATCCCAAGGAAGCTACATAGAATCTAATGGGATTAAGAAAGAATTTAACAAGACCACCAGTGCAAGAACAGTATGAAAAATGTAATTGTATTTATAGAAACAACCATTAAAAACATAGAAAATAAAATAAAAAATGACATCTTCAAGAGAATAAATTATTTTAAGACTTGGTAGTAAACTAAATAAAACATTTGTAAAAGTTTTTCACTACTGCACTACAAAAAAATTTGTTATTGTTGTGTCTTTGAAATAGGATTTCACTGTGTAGTACAAACTGGCCTTGAACTTGGTAAATTACCCATGCTGACTTTGAACTAATGATCTTCTACCTAAGCCTCCTGCATGCTGGGATTACAGGTATGCACTACCATGCCTAGTTCACAACCATAAAACATTATTGAGACAAATTAAAGAATATCTGAATAAATGGAGTCATATGCCATGTCAATGAATTGGAAGACTGAATAGTATAAAGATTACATTTCTCTTCTTACTGATCTATATTTTTAATGTAGCCCTAATTACTACTGCAGGATATATTGTATATAATTTTTAAAAATGTGATTTGTAAATGTGTGCAAAATATTAAAGGGTTAAGAATAGTCAGTGCAATTTTGAGGAACACAACTTGAGGACATAAACTACCAGACTTAATTATGACTAGTAGGTTATTATCTGTACAAAGATAGAAAATAAGCCACTGGAACAAAGTAGAATTCAGAAGTAGACCCAAACACAGTGACACCTGATGTTTGACAAAGTTGACACTGCAGTACAATGGGGAAAGGATCACAATTTCTTTTTTTTTTTTGTTCAATAAATAGCATTGGGTCAATTGAATATCCATTTGGACACCAAAAAACATTGAACCTTTTATCTCACACCATCCACAAAATTCCATTCTAGTTGAATTTTAGATCTAAATGTGAAAGGTAAAAAAAATTAAAGCTTTTAATAGAAAACTTAGGAGCATATGTCATGACCTTGGAATAGGCAAAGATTCTGTAACAGGGCACAAAGCACTACCAACCATAAAAGAAAAAAAGATAAATAAGATTACAATAAAATTAAGAACTCTGTTCATCAAAAGGCATTATTCTGGGGAGGAGAAGACTAATCTTGGAGTGGGAGAAATTATCAGCACTGACTATGTCAGGCAAATATTTCATACAAAGAATACAAAGCAAATATTTCATACAAAGAATACAAAGCACATCTGTAAAATGACAAAAGCAAACAGTCCAACATAAAAATAAAGGGTTAGATTGAATGGCACTAAATAAAAGTTAAACGAATAGGCCACTAGCAAACAGAGTTGTTACTATAAACAGCAATGAGACACCTGTATGGTTTGTGATCAACCAAAATGGCTAACCTTGAGAAACTACAGGTAGTATCAAGTGTAGTAAGGATACAGAGCAATTAAAACTAACATACACACTTCTAGTGGAAGTGTAAATTGATATAATCACCCTGAAAAGCTATTTGGTAATATCAATGAAACTGAATATATACATTCTTGTAAAAGCATAAGTAACACCGTGTTCTGTTACCACAACAAGCAAGCATATTTATCACATTACACAAGAAAACAAAGTACTTTATACCCTGAAATACAGCAACAAAAACAGGCATACTTGTGTAGTTCTAGGGTGCATAATAAATAAAACCTTGAATATTTTCTTGAACTTGCCTGTTCTGAACAAACAACTTTTTGCTAATATCTAAAGTTAGGCTGTGAATTTTGTGGATATGACAATCACATGACAAAGTTGCTCTTTGGCTATTACAGTGAATCAAATAGCACTGGAAATCTTGAGGTTTTTTTCCACCTTCAAATAACTTGCTTTTTGATTTTTGTTTTTCTTAGCTTTTCTTTTTTCTTGGTGCTTGGGACTGAACCCAGGGTCTTCACACTGAACTGCATTCCCAATGACTCCTCTTCTGGCATCAAATTCTGTCTTAGTTACTTTTCTCTCATTGTTGAGACAAAAATATCTGACACCCAAAGTTAGAGGAAAACTTTATTTAGCTCACAGTTTGTAGAGGTTTCAATGCATAATCAGCTGACTCCAAGGAAGGGTGGCACATGGCAGAAGGGCAACAGTTCATGGCAGTGGAAGACAGCAAAGGTAACAAGAGCAAAAAGGGCAAGCGTATTTCCCTCCCTTATATTGTATGCAGGCTACCTTCCCTAGGGCTGGTATAGCACTCACACCCTCAATCCCAGCACTAGATAATGAACCAATCACAAACTAGATTCAGCCACCTCCAAAAAGCCATCCCAATGACAATATAAGACTTTAGGGAGACATCCAGACACAAACCATAGCAAAGAGATTTGAGCCCAAAGTGAGGAGAAAGCAAAGGAGTCAATGTGTTTATTCACAGCCTTAGCTTTGCCAGAACTGATAAGCAATAAGTTTTCATCTGTATTTTATTCCTACTTATCTGGCCAATAATGCAATTGACTATCTTAACATGTGTACACGTTGGATGTATGTGGTATCTTTCAGTGATGGGTGTGAATGTGGCTCTATCAGGTTATACATCTGTAGGTTAACCTAGCCAGAGTTTTTGAATCTCACTATGCAAATGCCACCCAATAGTTAATGATCCAGCTATTATATGTGCAGAATACACTACAGAATAAAAAATAAGATACAGTCCCTTTCTTCAAAAGGGCAAAAACACACAACAGATATAAAACCACATATAAAACCACCAACTGAGTATAAGAATGATATTTGAAAGTTCATCTTGTGTGAAGGGTTAACATGCAAGTACCTAGCAGAGGATCTTAGCTGAGTGAAGAGCCTGCAGAGTGCAACATTAGAAAACATCCAGGCAATTTTCATGACAGCACTGAAACTGGCACAACGCAGTACTACTAGACCATTTGTAGTATTTTTTTGAGGCATGGTTTATCTATGTAGTTCAGACTGGCTTTGAACTCACTATGTGGTCCAGGCTGGCCTTGAATTTGAGATGGTCCTTCTGTTTGCACCTCCTGAGTGCTGGGATTACAGGTGTGTACCACCATACCCAGTTTCATTTGTGGTATTATAGCTATGTTTTTACATTACAAAGAAAATAATTATTTATTTTCCAATATACTCAAGTGGGATACCAATTTGATAACCTTGAGCAACAAAGCCTATGGATCATAGAATATGAGTGATTCTTAGATCTTGGAACTCACCTCAATCTGCTCTATGACTGTTTTTATATGAAATGGAAGATCAGTAAAGCTTCGGAGCTCTATCAATTTTACTGTGGCTCACATCTTGCTGATCATAACACGGAAGATGTGTCTGCTCTCTCACTTGAAAAAGTGGCACTCAGTTGGCAGATGCCAGAAGAATGAAGATAGTGCAGGGAGCAGTGAATTTCCTGTTCACATTCAGCACAACTCTCATATGTGCAGCCCATCTTTGAGGTGAGCACTTGGATTTTCTTTCCCTTAAAAGGCAGTAAGGATTGTGAAGATTGGTTCATAAACATATCGAAGGCCAGTTGGCAACTTCCAGAAATATTTGGGAAGAACTGCCAGTAAAGAAAAGAAATGATTACAAGCCTTTTATCTAGTTTTATATTATTTTGTTTTGTTTGAGTTTATTGTATGTGAATGTATGAACAACCATTTCGAAGAAAACAAGAGACACTAGGGTAGCCATTGTTAATCTCCTATTGTTATGTTTTGAAGACTTGTATTGCTTGCAGTGGTCTGTTCTGAAATGCTTTGTTGTGTTTATCTCTGTTTTCTTTTGTTTTGTTCTCTTTAAAATAAAAAAAAAAGACATGATTTCCACTGAATGAAGGAATCACAATCAGATGCATTTTATGTCAAATTCATCTCATTCACTCAACAGATATTTATTGAAAATCTGGCCCCATAATGGACAGGATTCTAGTCTTATGACCTGCCAACCAAGAAAAGCCAACAGGTTTCTTCAGATGAAGCATCTGACTCAGGCTTCTCTCCACAAGGATAAACTAATCCTCAGCTCCTTGCTATGTTTCAGTGCATCATGCACAAGGTAAGGGCATGAATCCATTTGGCTTTAAGAAATTCACATTAGAAATATTGGAGCCATACCCCTCCCTACTCATTCACCTAGGGTTCCAATTAGTCCTGTGGCCATTCTTGACTCCTGTGGCCATTCCTGAATAATGAGTCAATATGTTCACATAAGAGAGAGAGGGCTACCACAGGAATTTTATTTTTTATAAGACAGTGGCCAAAGACCACAGCAATTCTGAGGTACTCACCGATAGGTACTCCAATGGTGGGTCATACTTTTCTGGCCCACTATCTTTCTTTATGAGAAAATCATTTTCTAATTTCTTAAAAATGAATCACAGGGTCACCCGCCTCTGAAAGTTAGGTGCAACAGTACAGAACAGCTTTATACTGAATCTTGTCCTTTTTGGTACCAAATGATTGAAATGCAAAAAATACATGGAACTTACACAGATGGCCTAAACCAGTGGTGGCAAACCTCTTGTACGCATACCATCGTGGGCTGTTTGCATCATTGAAAGCTCTAAAAGGTTCACTATCACTGGTCTAAACCAAGAATGTATAAGCAATGATTGCTAGGCCACAGGTGACCTGCCCAACTTTGCAGTAAGACTCTCCTCTAGTTTCTAAGCAAAAGGATCAAAGAGGGAGAAGGCTTCCATGGGTTGCAAATCATTTACAAAGAACAAACTCATATCTTTGGGTAGGATGGTGCCAGAATCTCCCCCAGCCCCACTAAACACAGATTTGAGTCCTGGCATTGGGCCCTCCTGAGAGTTGTGCCATCCGGGCTCACCAGGTGAGTAGTTCTCCTGCAACAGACTCTGACATGCATAATGACTTGATGCAATATAAATGCATTCCCTTGTAGATGAAGGTCAGAAGTAATTTTAGCCCTAAAGGGCTAAAATCAAGATGTTGGCAGAGGTGGTTCCTCAAAGCACATCAAAGGGACAGTCAATTCCTTGGTTTTTCAGTTTCCATGAACTGCCAGCATTCTTTGGATTGCGATGCATCACTCCAATCTCCACTTCCAAGGTCTCATGCCTTCTCCTACTCTGATCTTCTATTACTCTCTTGTGAATACCATTGTGACCACATTGGGCCCACCCAGTTGATTCTGGATAATCTCATCCTCTCAAAGTCCTTAATTTAATCACAACTGCAAAATTCCTTTTGCCATATAAGTTAATAGTCATAGATTCTTGGGATTGGGAGGTGAACATATTTAGGGGTCACTGTTCAGCCTACCATACCCAAAGTTTCTGGTTCAAACCATTCTTCTGCCCATCAGATGAGAAAGCATCTTCCATCCAGAGGAGAGGAAAGCATAGACTGGCTTAAATTGAGGGGAGGGAAGCACATTTTCTTTCTTTCTCTGTTCCAATGCCTTAACTAATTATTCACATACTGTAAGTGCTGAAAATGACAAAGATGCAATATGTTCTTCATACTTTGTCTCCTATCAATAGCAGTCTCTGATTTAGCTGAGTATAATTTACTGTGATAGCCAACTGTCATACCAACTTGAGTAAGAAATATCCAACTGACTGACTTAGCCTAGTTCTGAGTGTGACTGAATGAGGGACTTACCAAAGAGGGAAGACTCACCCTGAATGTGAATGGCAAAAAACAATAGATTCGTAGCCTGAATGGAATAAAAAGGGAAAGAAGAAGGAAGTCTTGCTTCTGCTTCTTCAGAAGAGCTTCAGTCTTGGCCATCACCTTGGATATCCATTTCCAGGCTTCCAGCACAGACTCTTCAGCCTTCTAGTACAGACTGTTCAGCCTTCCAACATAGACCCTTTGGCTTCCTGATGCAGGCTCCAAAGAGACTCTGCAGTGAACTCCAGGTCTTTCACCTGTGACTGGATTGTTCAGCTCTCCAGTGGACCCCTTTGCATTCTTCCACACCTGACTTTGTAGGCAAGCCTACCTCATAAATCATATATATAAAATCTGTTACTCTAGTGAATTCTAATTGGTACACTTACTATTAGGTATTTTTGGGTTTTGGTTAATGAGAACAGGAGGGATGGGTACAACTTCTAGTAGTGCTCCTATACTGAAGCCAAAAGCACTTCTCTTATTTCTCCCCCTCCCTCCCCATTAATTTGCAGTAAGATGTGATAATGGGAGTGAAACCATTAGGTTAGCCCATGGGACTGAAGTCATGAGCTGTCAATCAATAAGATGGACTGAACCTGAGTTATCCACATGGTGGAACTGTCACAGCAGCCCGGGTTCATTTCTGATCGCACAGTTTACAGATAATTGATTAGCAATAAATATCTCTTTTGCTTGGGCATCTTCAAACTTGAACAAACTAAGTCTATCCACAGCTTTATCTGCATGGTTGCATGGTCTTAGTAGATCAGTTTGCCTCTCTGAATCACACTTCTGATAGTTGGAAAATAGAAATGTTAATAATATGCAACTCATGTATTGCAAGTATTAAATGAGAGGGGACATGGGAACATCATCTGTGAACTCTACAGCACTTTACAAATATTAAGGGTTGAAAGATTAAAATGCAATTTCTGACTCCTCAAACATATTTGGCTTTTTAACATTTTATTGTCTAAAAGGCTTTGCCAATTTTCTCATCCACTTTCACTTATTTAATAAGGTCAGCAATATAATTTATAGAATATAGATAAACTTTTTCCTCGAGGACTTGATAAGGCTGGGTTTATTTTGAACGAAAAAGGAGACCTATTAATGTTCATTTTCCTGGTTTAGTTTTTGTAAAAATGTTTGCAAACCACAGGTTTAAAAAATGTCTATACCTCCCTAAATCACTCTGTTTAAGTGAATACAGTTAGCCCATCACAGGCAGATTCAGAATGAAAAGCTTGAAAAGGGAATTTGAAGGGCTACATGTTGGATAGGGTTAGGGAGTAAGTTACAGGAAGCAGCAGTAGCTGCTCACGAAGTGTTGAAAGTGATACATAACCAACCCTCCCCAGCTCTGGAGACACAGACTGCGGTTCTCAGTGATGCATTTTGCTTTCCAGCTTTGATTCCCTGAGTTTGGGATTAAACTACAGCTTGTATTCCATCCTCTGACAGTGCCGAGAGCATCAGCTCACCTGAGGAGAGCAGGCTGGCTGCTGGGCACCCCCTTCTTGGGCCCCGGTGGCTATTCAGGCCCCCGTGAATCAGGGACTGTCACTGGCCTTCCTGCCCTCTGGAGGCTCCCTGGGCCCACGTCAAGACTCCAGGAACTCCTCTGGCTTTTGGTTTACTCTTTGTCCTTCAGTTTCATTCCATCTGATTTTTACTGCTCTGGCACCAGAGATGTAGCTAAATAACATGAGCATTTGGGAAATCAAAGAGGATAACATCAAACTCTTACATTTTGGATCAATGGAACTTAAGTAAAAACCATCTCAACGTTCAATGTAATAGAAGAATGAAGTAAATATGTAGCTCCTGTTGCTCATACAAGACTCTCACTTGTATTTTCTTTTTTTCAAGTTCCTCGTTGACAAAAGTTTTACTGTTTCTGGGTGAATTTGAAGATGATCCTTAGGCAGCAATTGAATTACTTCAACTTTACTGGATTTTACTTTAAAGCCTGGGGGTCACACAGGACTTGCTGCTGTTCCCTCTGTGCTTGGCATACACTGGCGGCTATTACAGATGCAGAGGGTTGTTCTCATGGATGAATAACCAACTGGTGTCTGCGAAGCCACCCAGTATACTGTAATTACAAACTGGAAGCTCGTAATTGGTGCATGAACCACTTCCTTTATAAGTTACTCGACCTTATTCACAATTTTTCTCATTGGAAGGGCCATGTCTCCCGGCTCTACCTTTAATAATGGTGATAATCATAATAACTGTAATAACGCAGCATTACTTTCTAATTACAAAGAAAATTTCTTCTCAAGCGCTTAAAGCACTTCACAGACATTATCTCATTCATCCTTGTAACCTCCCTGAGCTGCTTGGCGGTCACTAGCATGACCATAGTAACAACATGGCCATGTCGCACTTCTCAGTACACTCACAAGGCCAGGATGGCAAGGACAATCTCAGACTTCCTGAGCTCTCCCCAAAACATTTCATTATTTCTGAGTAATCCTTACTATGCAACTTTAGACAACAGTAATAAAATACAAAGCATTACATGCTAGCTATCCCTTGATTGGATGTGGTAGTTTCAGCATGTCTTTAAGAGGCTTTATGATCAACCCCTCTGAGGACACAATACTTTCCATTCTGTGTCAGTGGAGAGACCCCAATTGCAAAAATGCACCCTCGTTGTTAACAATCTGCTGTAGCTGGTGTTTCACAACATGAAGCCTCACATATTGATCAGTTCTCCCACACAAGAGTCAGCGCATTGTGGCCCACATACCAAACCTGGCCAACAATAGTTTATTTTTGTTCTTTTAAAAGACTTTGATTACATATAACATACTTATAGATGTCACTACATAACATCCTAGATTTTGCCTTTTGGACCCCAAAGGCTAAAATATTTATCTGTAGTTCTTTACTTAAAAGTTTGCTGGGCTCTACTCCAAAGTAGGACCAAGACCCAGGGGCCAATATTGGATCAAACTGAACCATCCACAAGGCATCCTAGGGCAGTTGGAAAAGATCTGATGCTAAGATTCATACGGCAATTACTAACCTGACATAAAAAGGTAAGGTATCTGTGACTTGCCAACATTTCACAGATTCATTTAATTTCTCAGGGAGCTTATATCAAGGGTCTTAGGTATACTTTTTCCAGAAAGGCCTACTCTGTGCATGTCTAATATGGCTTCTCAGAGTGATGTTTTTCTATTTCCTGTTGAGGTTCAAATTTTTAAGTCATTGTATTACCACACAATTGCTGCAATGATTGTGCTTATGGGTATTTTAAATTGTGTATAGCTTTTGTCTGGGCTGCTTTATTTTTATTAGAAAAAAATAATGAAAAGCATAGTCATGGCATATCTGGGATACGCTTTCCAGTCTCTGTGGTCCAAGAATAAGCAATGGGTGTGGTAGTGCTGACTGAATGTACACATGGTCTTTTTTTTTTTTTCTTGTCTCTCAGTTTTGGATTAAGCTATGACCCAAGCTCCTGAATATTCAGAATCCATCTAGAGACAGAATGTGATAAGAACCCTTAAGGAGAGGACCAAATGGTTCAGAAGACTGGTTCTAGGGTCATGAAGAACTACTGGACTGATTATTCTATTTCTGAGGCTGGGACTGGCCTTTCTGGCCTCCCTACATAAGCCTCAGACTAAAATTTCAACTACTTGCCTTCCTTTTGCACTTTTAACCCTGTTGGATTAAAAACAAGACAGAATAAAATAAGAATTTGGGAGCCAGGGACTGGGGGAGCTGCTCAGTAGTAGAGAGTATCCTTAGCATGCATAAGGCCCTGAGTCAAATCCCCAGCGTGCACAAGTACACACACAAAAGAGGAAGAGGAAGGAGAAAAAGAAGGAAGAAGGTGGTGGAGGTGGAGGAGGAACAGGGGGAAGGAGAAGAGGAAGAGAAGAAAAAACTGAGATCCAGGTAATGTGAGATACTTTCAAAATTTTGAGATGTCTTATTTTGGTGAAGATTTAACAGATATTTAGTACAGTTGTAGAATGATTTTCAGCATTGACTAACACATTGTATATTCTGTTAACTGTACCCTAAGTAGTAAATAGAGTTGATCTCTTAAACTGAAGAAATAAAAGACACATTTGGCACATGCTGCTCAAGCAGTGTTCTTTGAATATGTGCATGACAGAAAAACCCAGCCCTATTTGTGAACCTGGCCATCAGTTACCAAGGTCTTGTCCTGTTTTGTGCCACAGAACAGAAACGATGCGATGACATACTGCTGTTGGAAAAGGGCTCAATAGAACAAATGCATTTTATCTGACTTTGAGAATCCTGTTGATTGTAAAACAGATTACTCACCAGCCATGGTATCCTGTAAGCCAAGATAACATATTTGATGTGAAAGATTAACACAAGGCAGAGTCAAGTTGTAACAGCAGTTGTTGGAAGTAAATGTTCAAGTTCTATTTGAAACTTTAGAAGTGACTTTGATAGGACCAAAAGCACAGGAGTTAAAAATATTAGATAAATTGGACTTCAGCAAAACTGAGAAGCTAAGAATGTTTGAACTTCAAAAGATACTATCAAAATAACAAAAGAACAGTTTATAGAATGGAGAAAATATTTCCAAATAATATACCTGGCATGAAATTAATATCCAGAATATTAGAACTGCTATACTCCAACAGCAAAAATGAATTAAATATGAGCAAAGCACTTAAATAGACATTTCTCCAAAGAAAATATGCAAACGACTAATAAGCACATGAAAAGATATTCAGCATTATAAGTTATTAGGCAAATGTAAATCAAAAACACAATGAGACACACCCACATGATGACATTAATAATAAACAGAAAATAACAAGTATTGCCAAGGCCGTGCATCAGTTGAAACTCTTGTACATTGCTGGAAGAATGTAAAACGTGTATCCAGTGGGAAAAAGGATGAGGTGGCATCTCAAAACACTAAACATAGAATTATCATATGAACCAGCAATGTCACTTCAGTTTATATTCAAAAGGCTCAAACTGATGTCTGTATCCCAATGTTCAAAGCAACATTACTCACAATAGTCACAATATGGAAGCAATCCAACTGTCCATCAACAGATGATGGATTAAACAAAATGTGAAATAGTACTCAGCCATAAAAATGAATGAAATTTGACACAAGTCTTAACACGAATGGACTTTGAAAACATCTTGCGTATGAAATAAACCAGAAATAGAATGGCCAATGTAGAATTCCACATATATAGGTTACCTAAAACAGGCAAATTCATGAGAGACTGAAAGTTAAACAGAAGTTACCCAGGGACAGGGGATAGGGAGAATGAGAAGTCACTGACTCATAAACACACAGTTTATATTGGGGATGAAGACAAGTTTTGTATAAAAAAGGTAGTAACTGTTACACAAACCTAGAGAATATATTCAATGTCACTGAATTGTACAAATGATCAAAATGATATTTGTTATGTATATTTTACTACAATTAAAATATTTTAAGTCATCTTGAATGGTTGGTTTAGCACTTAGTTTTTGCCAAGGAGCCAACTTTCTACTTCTTGTTTTGAACCTGTGAGGGCCGGGGATCTAGCTCAGTGGCCTAAGTGCTTGCCTGGCAAGCACAAGGTCATGAGTTCAGTCCCTGGTGAGCCTGTGTTCTCATCATTGGGAAAGTGGCTTCTCACTTGACCCTGATGCTGAAGCTGCCGGAAGCAGCAGCTGTGATTCTGTGCGCCTCTCTGGGAAAGCTGCTTCCTTGTCTGTGGTTATAATTTCAGCACATGTGGACTGAGCTTATAATATGCGTATTATAGAGCAGAGCTACAATTCATCTTAATGATGGTATGCGAAAGAGCATCTCAGCAGGGCACCTTAATGAAATGACAATTGGTTGAAGACTTAGAAGATTAAAAATACCCAAGACTTTCAGAAGCTATAACCACTCTCATTTGGATTCTTTAAAGGGATAGTGTAAAATAATGTTCCCTGCCAAACATCAAGGAAGCTTATGGGAAATAGAGTAAAAATCCTTTCAATAGATTTTTAAAGATGAAGCGATTAAAAATGCCTAATCAGAAAAACTAAAGATATGAACCAAATTATCAAATTGAATATATTATAAACATCTTTCTGCAAGAAACTTCTTTAGGAATGGGATAAACTATTGCCAAAAATATGCATATTCTCTTAAAGTAAAATATTTGTCCCTGGGACAGTGACAGATCAATCCTTGGGTTAGATCTGGTATTAATATTCCTTCATTTAACTCCAAGACTGTCTCACAAGGCAGTAAACCTACCACAGTGATAAGAAAATGCAGAGATGGTAAGTAAATTTATTGGAGCAAAATTTCACTATTGTTACCACATGACTATCATTTAACAGCAAAATCATGCTCACATTATATGTCCTATTTTATGACCATCACATTTAACAATACTGCAAAGAAATAATATTATAGTCATGTCAAACTCAGTTTTCTAAGTCCAACATATCAAGCAAAAAAAAAAAACAAAAAACCAAGCTATATGGTTTTATACAGTTGGTAATGACTGGAGAAACTCCTAGCAGATGACACAGTTTCTTCTTGTCTGTGTAATATAGTCCAAGTGATGATACTGTTTCCTCCTGTCTGTGTAATATTCCAAAGGAGCTCTGGTTGCTTTTTGTACATTTTTAAAAAAGATAATAAAACCCAACAAAACAAAACAGAATAAAGTCAGTCAAAACAAAGCAGTGAAATTGGTACAAAACTTCAAAGCAGGATAATAGGAAAACAACCATGGCTGCCATAGTATATCTTGTTATCTTCACAATAGTTGTCTATTCCATCAGATATAGCAAAATCAAACCAAAACAAAACAGACAGAATATTGAATAAAGCAAAACAATTAATCAGAACAAAGCAAAACAGTGAGAACAATATTGGATTTCAAAAACAAGACAGAAGGAAATTCCCCATATTTGCCACATTGCATACTGTTATCCTCGCTATAGATGCTCAGATTGCAGTCCCAGGCCTGTAAAGTCAACTAAACAATACAATCCTTCAGTTGCTTTTTGTACCTCAGTTGCTATCAACTCAGCCTGTCCTCTGAACCAGTCGGTTGCTTAAGGGGGATGGCGGAAGGAGGTTGGTCATTCTCAGCCCATGTGCTGGTAGGCTCATGGGAGGCACTGAGTTTTCTCTTCCTGGGCCCCACATGGCTTGTGCAGCTTACCAGAAAGGCTGGCTTGTTGGCTTCTTGGTCAGCTCCTCCCAGTCCCAGCACGGCTGATTCTCGGGAGGTACTATCTGACTTTTCTCTTCCTGGACCCCATATGGCTTTCTGGTTGCTTTTTAAAGTCACATGTCGGTCTTTCTTTTTCCCAAGTCTCAGCTCCTGAAAAAGTTGTCCATTTTGTTTTCTGGAATTTTGAGTACCAGCAGAATGACAAACACATTGCTAAGTCCTCAGTGTATGTTTACTGAGCTAAACTGTTGAATGTCATGAAATAGTTCTAGAGAATCATACTTTTGCTTTCTTACAGAATCCAAACATGAAAGCCTGTGGTTGTGCCTCCCCTTTGCTTGGAAGACCTGTGTTGGTCAGGACCGAATGTAACTTGTTTCTAGATACAGATATGGTTATTTTCCCTCAAAGATTCTTAAGAGGAAATACACTACGAATAAGACTATTTAAATTTTTCTTGTAAAAATAACTGATAAAGCAGAAACTACCATTCAACAATACAAAGAATTTACATTTTTCACAAGAGAAAATGGAGGAAGCACTTATGCTTGCAAATAAAATAATGGGTCATGTGTCTGCATATCTCAGTAGATTGATGGGAAGCAAGACAATTTTATCCTTTCAAATGAGAACTATGTAGGCCTAGGCAATTTTGGAAGATTTTGGGTCAAGTTTCAAACTCACATGGGTTCAAGATTGGCTGCCACTAACAAAATTAAGTGCAGAATAAACAAATCTACATAAAACAAAACTAATGAGCTTCCCACAATTTGAGAAACATGACTACTTCGTTTCATTTTCTTTTAATGTTTGTGAGGCACAAGGCTAATGTCAACAAAAGTATTCTGAGAATGTATTTCTTTGAAAAATGAGACAGTGATTTAAAGTTATTAATTTATATTATAAGACCAATGTTGTCTAAATCTGTAACCTGCTGTTCATATTAACAGCAAGAGAGACTAATTTTATGTAAAAGAGATCATGGAGACTAGCAAGAAAGAAAATAATATGGAAGATAAAGGATAGCTTTAATTTCTATTAAAAATATGCTGTAGTTAGCATCCAGTAATCTGGGATTCTAGAGCATGCTCTAGGATGTATAGCACTTTTGCTCTCCTCTCTAAATTTTGTTAGTGTTTTGCCCTTTTTTCAGCCTCCCCCCTACTCTCTTTTATCTATAAATTTTCCCTTCTATCTGTTGTATGAGCTAACCTGTTCTGTACTTCAGCTCACCCAAATCTTGTAGTCAAAACAAAAAACACATTCAAACACACCCCAAACAGAGTTACCAGCTAGGCGTGGTAGCGCCTGTAATCTCAGCACTTGGAAGGCTGAGGCAGGAGGATTGCCATGAGTTCCAGGCAAGCCTGGGCTACATAGTGAATTCAAGGCCAGCCTGCACTACAAAGCAAGACCCTGTCTCAAAAAATCAAACCAAACCAAAACAAAACAGAAAAAGCCGTACGGTTACCACAAAGAATTTCTGCTGTGAGCAAGATCTTTCATTCAGTTACTCTTAATGCAAATTTTCAATATTAAGAAGCTGACTTAGAGCAAGTTGTAGTAGCATACACCTGAAATTCCTGTACTCTGGGAGGCTGAGGCAAAAAGATTGCAAGGTTGAGACCATGGTGGGAAGCTTAGCAATTTAGTGAGAGCCTGTCTCAAAGTAAAAAATATAAAGGACTGGGGATATAGCTCAGTGTGAAGGCCTTGGGTTCAATCCACAATGGGGTGTATATACCAGAGGATATACCAGAAGGATTTAGTTTTGAAACTCAGAAAAGGATTTTAGTTCATGAATATAATACGCAAAAAAGGATCCATGCCCAGATAGACAAAAACAGTATAAAAAATGTTTAAACCAGGCAATGGTAATATATACAGAAAACATGTATTTTTCAGCTTATAAAAATAACATGGCTTTGTGGAAAATTTAGAAAAAGTGGGCAAGTATAAAGAAAAAAAATTCAAATTATTTATAATTCTGCCACTAGAAATAAACTCAATGCTCTTTCTTTGGCCTTATTCCTTCCAATCTTTTTTCTCATATGTTTAAATATCTAACATATATTACAAATAAAATTGAAATTTTATTCTTATGTATGTATAGAAACACATTTAAATATACAGTTAAAATTCTTTAGACTTATTTTCAAACATCCTAAAATAATTTGTCTTAACAAATGAAGATTTAAAAAAAAATCATAACAAAACATACTTTCTGAGGAATTTGTTAAGTATCTTCAAAGTAAGACGTAGCACTGTGATTTGTTGGCACTATAATTACGCTGCTCATCAGATTAAGCTCAAGTTCTAAATGGATGAAGAAGTCTATTCCATGTCCCAGAACATACCCTAAGCCCAAAGAATGACTTCTTAAAAAGTCACCATTGCTTAAAAGGTGGCCATCTGGAAAGGGCATGGCCAGGGAATTTCATTCATCTATCTGGGCATTCAATTTACAAACCAACTTTGCTACCCTTGAGGATTACTATTTCACATGGTACCCTTTAGGGAATGTTGACTGTGATATGTAAGCATTTCAGTATGGTAGCATATGGCTCTGGTTGACTTTCAGGGCATATTTATTAGTGAAAAACCTGGTTCTGGAATCAAATAAATTTGAATTTGAATCATGCTCTGTCTCTTATTACTTGGATAGGTGTATACAATTTGCTTAACCTCAGCAGCCTAATTTTCCTTATGTACAAGAGAGATTAATAACTTCTTTTCATGTAGTTGTGAAGATGACAAATAATATGAATAAAGATTTATCATATTTGCCTCTATTAAGTGGTAAGTGTCATCATTACTGTTGCAGCCTTTTCCACAACCTCTACTCTGTTCCTTTATTTAATCTCTTTTCTCAAACCCGCTGATTCCCAACAGGAATCTTGCCAACCATCTGCAAGGTGTGCCACCAAGTTTTGAAAAATGTGCAAATTTCATTGTTGTTGCAGTCAAAGGTGCATTGTGTTTTGCTGTGAACTGTCAGTTCAGTTATTCAGCTGAGAGGCTGTGGAGTGTCCAGGAAGAAGATCAATAAGCTTATCCTAAGGCAAGATTTACAGAAATATGTGGCAATTCTGCCTCATGGATATATACAAAACAGGGAAATAACCATTCCACTCCAGGACACTCATGTGGTAACTGGGATACTTTTAGAAATGGTGGGAAATAGTCTTCCACAGTAGTATAGAGTAAGTTATGATTATTGCTGATTTGTTTAGTGTTACCTTACATTTTTTCATTTCTTAAAGAACACTACCCACAATTCTATGGTAACGTGAAGAAACATTTGAGAATCACTGCCTTACACATGTTAAACTCTTTACAGTCTCTTGACACATTAAACTCTTCTTTGCATCTTTGATTTCACACAAAACAAAACAAAACAAAACAAAACAAAACAAAACAAAACAATCACAAGTACCTTTGCTCCTGGTCTATCTGATAAACTTTACTTTCAGAACACATATCATATGTTTTATCTACTAAACTCCAGCATAGTGGTGAGTATGGTTGGATATAATTGTAATCCCAGCACTTGGGAGGCTGAGGCAAGAGAGTTGCTATAGCTTGTGTCTTGATGTCCTTGCAAAGCCTCATGTGCTTTTAAATGGGGCCTTTTCATAAGCAGCTGAACCTAGAATTTGTGACTGAATTGTAGTGCAATGCTAGGATTAAGTGTGCTGGGATTAAGGCTGGGTGATTGCTTGATTACTCCACTGACTGGATTGGCACGACCCTAATCCCAGCAGTCTGGATAAGATAAAAGGGGCTGGAAGAAGCTTGTTTTCCCCTTTTTGCTCTTGTTACTTTTACTGTCTTCTGCCACCATGAACTATTGCTCCTCTGTCGTGTGCCACTCTGCCTTGGAGTCAGCTGATTATGGACTGAACCTCTACAAACTGTGAGATAAATAAATCCTTCCACCTTTTTCTTTGGGTGTCAGGTTTTTTGTTGGAGCAATGAAAAAAGTAACTAAGACAATATTTATGACTTTGAGGCCAGTATGGACTACACAGTGATTTGCAGGCCAGCCATGACTACCTAATGAAACCCTATCTTCAAAACTCGTGTACACTGTTGGTAGGAAATTAATATTGGCAACTCCTATGAAAAATAGTACAGAATTTACTCAAAAAATTTAAACTATTAAATGACCCAGTAATCCCACTTCTGGATACTTATCCAAAAGAATTTCAATTCAGATTGTGAAGCAGTATCTACAATTCTATACTCATTGTAGCATAATTCACAATAGTCAAAATCTAGAGGTAACCTTATTGGCAATTTACAGATGGCTTGATAAAGAAAATCTTGTAAATATATGCACTGGAATACTATTTTACCTCTTAGAAGAAGGTAATGTATGAATATGTTATGACGTGTGAACTTGAGAATAATATGCTATGTAAAGCAAGACAACCACAGAAAGACAAATACTGCACAATTCCATTAACACAGAGTATTTGAAATAGTTTATAGAATCAAAAAATGAATGGTGGTTACCAGAGGGTGGGATCAGGGGAAAACGGGGAGTTGCAAACCAATGAACATAAAATTTCAGTCAAGCAACATGAAAAGGCTCTAGAGATCTGCTGTATATATAACTTTGTATCTATGGACCTGAAGAGAGCTTGCATATCCCAGATTTATTGGAAATGTCGGGGTTTCCCAAAAAGACATGGAAAGCAAACTAAACACAGGCTACCACTTGGGGTTGCAATGCCCTTCCCTTTATCCCAAAGATAAATTTCTTCAATATTTCCACTGACTTCCATTAAACCACCCACTCAACAACACAGTGGCACAGATTTTTTTCCTAAAAAATATTAAAATTATTTTTTCTCCCTACAAAAACTGTACAATCATCATAAAAATTCAAACGATGCAGAGAATCACAGAGCTTGTCAACCTGCGTTCCATCCACAAGTGATAACTATTATTTCCATCTCAGTGATCATCCTTTCACATAATCTTGACAATATGTCCCAGATATCAACATGCACAGAGCAGGATGAACATTTTAAAAATATGTATAAGATTCAAAATGTTCACACATCATAACTTATTTATAATTGCCTATGAAAAGTAGCTAGGGTTTTTTTCCATAAGCAAAAATCACCAGAATAACCATGTTTCTACATCCATGCAACTTGTTGAATTATCTTCTGTAGCAAACTTCCTTAAAGAATTGTTGTTGAGTCAAAGTGAATACACATTTAAATTTTAGATACATATTAAGGAAACCATTATTTTGTAAGCCTATCCACTGGCATTCAGAAAACTTAATCTGGGTTATAACTAATGGATCTCCCACACTTCTCATCTCTCTGGGGTTTCCTGACAAACATGAATCTTCTGTTGTCTGAAGACAGAAGAGGACCACTATTTACAGCACAGGTAACTTTGTCTTCACAGTACAAGTGTTGATATTTCAGAAAGGCTAACTTCCTAAAAGGGGGTATTCGATCATCAAAATCAAGTTAATGCAGAAGCTTTAAATGTAAGAAACATCTGATCTGAAAGTAGCCTCATTGGTGATGCCTTAGCCTATTCTAGGTCTGGTCACAACTGCTTGTGAATATAAATTACTCCAAATATTTGCTTGTGTAATTAAGGTCTTAAAATTTTTGACTGGTCACAATTGTATTTTCAGTGTCTTCTTAAAAGTCTCCTCTTCGATGATTCAATCAAAAAATAGGAACACCAACAA
>RJWT010003837.1:0-35241 GCA_004365215.1 Cuniculus paca | reverse complement strand
ACTCTAATTTACTTTCATTCTAAATATTATAAATTCAGAGTTATAACTTTTGTTAATTTTGTCTTCAATCTGATGAGTGTTCTTTTGCTCAATTTAGATAGACATCATGAACTGGTAAAATGCGGCTGTCTTGATATTAGTGACTAGGCTTTGAGTGCCAGTGGCTCTCAGCTCTTACTGTTACAGCTTTTAATGTTCCAGCTCTTGGTGGCTCCAGGCCACTACTATTAGCTCCTCAGTAGGAGATGAGACTTGAGACCCCTCTGGTGACTCTCTGAAACTCTTGCAGCAGCCTCTGCTGCCTCTTTGAAGCTATCCATAACTCACCACAGGACCTTGCTGTTCTCCATTAGTCTCTATCATTTATTGCTGGTCTCTGCTAGTTGACACAGGTCTGTGCTGGTCACTGCCAGTCACCACTGTTTTCTGCCAGTCCCTAGAAATCTTCAGTGCTAGCAGCCCCTAGTTTTACCAGTTTTTTTTTTTTTCACACAAACTCCTCAGCCCACTCTGCCCAAGATAAGAATCACTAGTAGGAAATAAGATTCTCAAGGCCAGCTTTACTGAGGCCTGTGCAAGGGGATAGTGCTCAGAAGGGAGCCCTTCTGCACTGACCTGAGGAGCATGAGGGAGTGCTGATTACACAGAGGTGAGAGGGCCCGTGCATGTACACTTATCTGTACTTTGGGAAGAACCTGTTTGAGGAGTTTCAGAATAATAACTGGAGAGGAAGGGCTACCCAGAGGCTACAGGGAGGAGTAATCAAGAGTGGTTGCAGGGAAGGCTCACCTGGAATAGGTCTTTATTCCAGGCCTGCAGTGGCCAAAGGAAATATCTTCCAGAGTAGCCATAGGTCCTCTGGGACTGCCCTGGCTCTTATGGCAATAGCCCAGTCTAACTGAGTGAGAAGCAGGTGCTTGCCAGACAGTGCCCATGTTTCCTCAGAAATGGTAATGTTAAAACCGTGACTGCTACTGCTTTTCAGGAGCCTCTAGGAGGCCTTAGTGTGTTGCTATGACCCTTTTGGGCTTGGGGCTTTCAGGGATATCAGCCATGGGCCCCATACCCTTTGCAATCTTTGCTCTATGAGATATGTTTCCCAGATGCTCACCAGAGAAAAGACATCAGTGCCTGGAGCTGGGAGAAGTGTCATAGCTGTCAGCCAAGCTATTGTTCCTGTCAACATAGTATACAGAATACTGCTGAGCCAGTTCTAGAGGTAGCGGGAAGACCCTGGGGCCAGTTCCCCCAGGCTACCCTAGGTGGTGAGAGGGAGGGACAGTAAGGGGCATAACATTGGGCCACAGCCCCTCCGGCTTTCAGAGGGAAAAGGAAGGTTTAGGCCATGTTTCTTTTTTCTCTCATTGCTGCAGCACTGAACACAAGCATTCTTTTGCTCATTGTTTCAACACTTCCTTGTCTTAAGCCTACAGTCAAGTGCCTCAGAAGAAGACCATGTCTAATTTTCTAGTTGACTACATAGCAGAAATTCAGTACTCAGAATCAGTTTATTGATTGGTTGATCATTTGGCTGAAAATTCACCTCCCTTCTACCTTTCTGGTAAGAACCTTAAAACGACTAAAATTTAATATATCAGAAATGTTTGATTTCTTCCCCAGATGCTATACTTCGAGTAAGTTTTCTTACCATGTCACAATAAGTGACATGAAACGTATCATCATTTTACTCTTCTAACAATGTTTCATGTCTCGTCTTCTTTTCCAAATTGCCTTTATAAGTTTTTCTTTCTTCTTCTATCTGTCTTTAATATGAATTCTCTCTTGTTCTTTCAGTTGAAATCCGTCTCTGGCATCATAATTGTTCTTATTTCTGTGTGATTTCCCTCTCTGCTTTCCCTCCACATGATATAGTCACCTTATTTGAAAGAAAATATTATTTGTTTCCTAGCATCTGATGTAACGGTGAAATGTTTTTTCAAAATTAATGCTGTGAGCAAAGAATCCTGTTTATTTGACATGCAGTATTTTAATATTTAACATACTGTGATATAAAACTTATGTATGAAAAATCTCCTGGTGTGATCTAGTCGCCTAACAATTTACATTCAGCTGCAATATTTTATTTGCTGTAATTACCGACAAAATGGAGACTAAAAATGCAGAAATACAAAATGCTCTCAGTTTGCTTTTTATTTCATAATGTGGAAAAACCCTTTATTCCTGAGGGAAAGAACATGACAAAAGGAAAGCTAGCTTAGTCAGATTCCATCTCTATGAAGAAACTCTTTAGCAGTAAGATTCAAACCCGAAAGGGTCTCCAGAGAGTTTGTAAGAGGCCAGGTAATGTGGACTTGAGGTTGTAGGTCAGGACTCAGACCATCACATTCCATCCCTTACTCTGGAGTCTCACTGTGATTTTCCGTAGTTCTTTTTCCTATGTGCCGTCTCTAGATCTGCTCTTAAGCCATTGAAGTTTCTCAGATGAAAGGTAGCAATCCACTGGGCTTTTGTTAGAAAATGCCCAACGCTGGTTCTCTTTCCTCCTCCTATTATTTGCAGTTTTGAAAGTCACAGGGTTCAGTGGGATCTGGGGTCTGAGTGGAACATGCCAGCCAACACTTAGGCATTGTGTGTGCAACCAATAGCTCCTCCTTTCATTTCCTCCACTGTGAAAAAAAATCCTTCCTGCATTTAGAGAATAGGAACACTCACAGTTCAAGTCTTTGGCACCTCCATGCCACCTTCATTTCCAGTTTGAAAACTAGAAAGAATTTCTGTTTCAGAGATTCTGTACAGGGTTGCCACAATGCAGTTTTCCAAGAAGTAAATAATAGGAGACATAGAAGTGAGATTTTTCTTTATAATTAAATTAAACAAGAACTCTCCAATCAAAATAAAACATTTCGCATCACACTTGGGGCAAAAACTTGTACTACATTTGTAAAATTTGAAAATAGGTAAGACAACTTCATATGGAATTTTTATAGTCCAAAATGTCATTTTTCTCCTAATAAGCTTCTTTCTGCCCTAGTATCATTCAGGTTTCATCTAACTTAGTCAAACTTGGTAGTATACTTTTAGGATAAACTGAGAAACCATTACTAAAGCAGTCAATATGCATTCCAGAACTTCTGACCATAAAGTAGTTAATGGAAAAAATTAATCAGTGCATAAACCATGGTGTCAGAATTTGGAGAAACTTCTAAGCAGTTCATTTGTATTAAATGATACATATTAAAAGGATACTTTTCTCCAAAAGAGCAATAATGCAGAATTTAGTGATCCTTAAATTAATCCTCAAATTGTTTTTATGATTTAAATTCACTTTCAACTTGATTTCTATATAGCTAAAAAGCTGATTTTCGAGTTGAAAAATCTCTTTTTAGAGAAACATTTTTCGTAAAGGATGGATTTCAGCAAATATTTAAAAATTCTAATTATATTTTCTAGTATGTTCTTATTTTTTATGGTTCTAAAGGTATAGAGTTTCATTAGGGCTAATAACATCACTTGTCTATTGCAATATTTCTTCCAGTAATAAGGAATTGGATCACTACTCGTTTTTTACATGCATCTAAGCATAGAAAAAGAAAAGGAAAAAGTGTAATAGGCAAATATAATACCTATGAATTAAATTTGCTTTTTATTGATGATATATGATGTGGCCACCCTAGGAGGTCCTGTTGAAGGTAGACTATTTTAAATTTAACAAATGAATAGTAAAGTTTTCTGAGGGGAAAGAAAATGTATTACAAAACCACATGGAATCTTGCCCTGGAAGTGGAAAGCCAACAAGAATTTAGGGAAGATCCAGGCAGCCCTCATGAGACTCATGGTCTCCGAAAATCTCTACTGTTTTCTCCTGTATGCCTTGGTTTGTTTTCCTGGTTCCAGTGCCTTCAAATGATCAGCTTGGACTGGACCATTCTGGTTTCCACCATGAGCCCTTCACCTAAGTTCTTGTCACTTGTTCTTTGTTATCCAGTTCATATTTCTAAGAGCAATTAAAAATTTTTGTTGTAATTTATCCAACATTCTGTTTCTTATTGTGAGGGGGCTTTGCAAATTAATTGTGTTATTTTATCCTCTAAGAACTGGAACCATCCTCAGAATCTTTCTTAAAATTGTGTTGTTACTTTTTTGTCCATGGGCTATAACTGACGTTTGATGCAGATAATCATTTAGGTCTCTTTAAAACTAACAAGAGCTAAATCAAAGAAAAGAGCTTTGGAATCAAGGAATATGTGGCTTCTGAGATATATTTGTTTATGATGAAAAGATATGCATAACATAAAATTTACCATCCTATCCTATTTTTCAGTGTATCAATCATTGGTATTGAATACCTTCACAAAATGTTCAACCTCCACCACCGTCAATTTCCAGAATCCTGTGATCCCTAACAGAAACTCTATACACATCACCCAGAAACTGCCCAACTCCTTCTCCTTCTCCTAGGCTCCCCCAGTTTCTTTTATGCCTTCCTGGCTTAATGAGTTTGGCTATTACAGAGACCATATAAATGGAATCTTACAGTACTATATCTTTTTATGTCTGGCCCACTTCCCTTTGCAGCATGTTTTCAAGTTTCTCCCATGTTGTAACATGTTGGGATTTTATTTCTCTTGGAGGATAAATAATATTCCATTGTACGGACATATACACTTTGTTTATGGAGGAAAAGCATTTTAAGCTGGGCTTTCTAGCGAAGAAAAGGTATGTCAGTATTGCTTCTTGGCATGGAGGGGTCTGAAGCAACTGACCAGGCAGTCTCCTTATAGATGTTACTCATATTCCATTTTCAAGTAGTGTGACCCTTGAGTTTTAAGGTTTTTACTTTCAATCCACTACTATTCTTCTTTGCTATCAGTTGTGTGGACGCAATAATACCTCTTAAAATTGGTTCCAAGGTTTATAAGAAAGAACACATAGGATGTGCCTGGCATGGCACCTGGTGGGTGTTAAAAAAGCAAATCCCATTTCCTCCCTTATTTCCCATTCTCTCACCCAGGAACTTCCACCCATGACAAGTAATGAAGAAAACTACTGTATTGGGTGTCTTTCTCTGTAGTATAGTGGGGCCGGAAGCCCTAAGTCCCTGTCTTTCAGGGACGGCAAGATCCTTAGACCAGGAAGACAGGCCTAGGGCATCTTTATCCCTCTATCTGTTCTATGGCCCGGGAGTGGCTGACCTCCTGGGTCTAGTGAATCTCAGGACAGGACAGAAAACACGCTTTTCTGTCTACCATGCTGAAGACAGCTTTTCCATGGTGAATGCGTCTGCCTCTTTTTCAAACTGCTTTTGCTGTTTCCCATGAAAAAATCTTTTTCCTTTTGATAAAAAGCAATTTCTGTCTTCCTGCCATTCCAGCAAAGATTCTTTGAGAAATACTTGTGCTCTCCTGGTATGAGACTGTAAAATCTGTATGACATGGAGACTGGTAGTGGCATAATTTCAGCAGGTGGCAAGAAGAATGGTTGGAAACACACCTTCCTCATCCTGCATTTGAATAAAAAATGAATCGTTGGCATCTCACTGCTGGTTGTGGGGGCACATCAGACTTAATGGTGCATGGAGCAACTCTGGAGAGTTTCTGCTTCAGTACAAGCAGTAGAGTCAGGACAGGGTAGTGGGCAGAGCCAAAATGAGCACTGGGATCTCCTTCTCCCCAGTCTCCTCCCCAATTTATTAAATGGTTGTTTCCTGGCAGAAAATCTTTCGTTCCAAATAAATTCATGGTAATAGAACCAGAATCAAATCAAGCTTTCTAGTCTACTCCAACGTTTCTGGGAGAAGTTCTTTGTCAAGTCCATTGTCTCCGTGTGTCTCTGAAGAGGTGTAGCCATGTGGAATTTAAAGACACAGCAGAGACATTGTGTACGGACCTTGCACAGCCTCAGGAAGCCCCGGGTGAAGTTCCGCAATGCTGTTAGCACTTGTGGAGATGTGTTCTCGGACACCTTCCTGAAGGGTGACAGCGTGTCAAGGGGGACAGTCTTGAGTTCTTTTTGGAGGACAATGAATGGGACTTACTTTTACACAGTGGGACCTTTTTCAGAGCCTAACACTGGTTTCTCTTTAAGTATTTGGACTTTATCCAACATACCAATCTTAGCCAGCTGACTAGAATGTGTCTGAGTCCTTGGAAGCTACTAGTTCAGCATCTTCAAAGCTGCCTCACAGAGGTCTGTGGTGCATGACAGTGAGTTTATATAAGCTTATGCATCAGGTTTGAGTTAGACTTCTTTCTCCTAGGAGCACTAGCTGTGTGAGTTTGAGCTGATCATTTAACCTGTCTGAGCAAAAGTTGCTCCCTTGTGAAATGGTAATATGCCTGCTCCTTCAGCATGCTGGCCTCTGAGTCTGACTTAAACAAGAGCGTTTTGCTAAATACTTTACATAGTGTTTGCCGGGCAACAAGCACCCAGAAAGTGTTTGTTCTTTCCTCCTCTGTCACTCCCATTTTTTTAGTGTAATTTTTTCTTGGTAAATATTAAGACAGTTAGGTTCTGTGCTGCACCATTTTTATGACACAGGAACTGACTAGAAGTCTCAGGAGTTAATCTGAGAATTAGAGGAAGAAAGTTTACCACCATCACCATTTGTCCACTGGCATCTTTTTGCCTTTTTCTAGTTAAAGACTTTCCTAGTAGCATTTTCCTCCATATCCATATGTGTTGCATAGTGTTTGACAGGCATTTTGATGTGTGCCAAAATATGGGGAAAGTGACAAGGAGAGAATGGATCCCTTCAATCCCCTGTGCCATTGCCTGACCTTGCGCTGGAACATTTCCCTTTCCAGGAGACAGCTGTGCTACATGGTCACGCTTTTTTCTGTCAATCAAGAAAAGCTTTCAAGGTGTGGTGTGAAGCTAGGAGGCCGTTCTGATGAATGGGCACCATCTCTTCCCGTGTTGGGGCATCTATGGCACGTGTGCCACTGCAAGCTCTTTGTATCGTTGAAGGTTCTAAAAGGTTCTCCATCACTGGACGCTGTTCTTTTTAATTCTGCAGAAAAATCATGTAGTGACAGGATCTTTCTTTTTCTTATGTTGAAGTGCTGTCTTCTCTGGTCAAAGACAGACACACGCACGCACACATGTGCATATTATATTGCCTTCACATCAGTGGAATTTTAACATTTTTAAGCAGATATTCCTACTATAGTGGTTCCTTAATGAGAGAAATAAGCAAAACCACAAATTTCTCACCAGTGACAAGTAATGAGCTGGCATTATTGTTGGGGAGGCTAAGGATGGAATTTAAACGTTTCTACACAAAGATTGAGCATAAAGGGAGATCTAAAGGTACCAACAGTAATAACAGCCACCACCAACAAAAGAAGGCAGGCAGCTGTTGCTCAGTATTATCTTTAAGGAAAATAATACATGGCTGTCAAGATACTGAATGCTCTTCCTTCTTTGATCATTAAGTAACAATACATCTCTGTATTTCAAACCCAAGCCACTCTTGAGAAGTGTTGCCTGGGGCAGGGAAAGGGTGGGCATATCAGAGCTGGGTCATTTTTTTAAGTAGCAGGATCACAAGGTGCATTTACATTTCTTCATCCATTTGTCACTGTAAACTGATTTTTTTCCCTATCTGACCATAATAAATCATTTACCATACAGATATTTTCCAAGTTTTCTTTTTTTTTAAGTTTGCAACTAATTTTATATTTGGTAACCTTTCTTTTTTTGTTTTTGTGTGTACTATTTCTTTCCAGTAATTGTTTGCAAACTTGTCATTTGGTTCTAAAAAGAAATTTGAATCAAATCCAAAGCTTACTAAATTCTATGATTAAAAAATCTAAATATTCATCTGTAGAGTTATTATCAAATTAAGCTTGCTTTATGGCTTTAGTAGTATAAACTTGAAAATTTTCTCAATGACTGAATCAGTAAATGTGCTCTCCTCTCAAATATGCACAGCCCCCATTCATCTTCTGAAAAGCACAGTGTATATGGTTTGCAACCAGCATGTACAAAATGCCTACTTTGAGTACTGCTGTGGATAGATTTTTCCCAGGTAAGTATACCGAAGGAGACTTAATATGTGTGTTTGTGTGCATACGCTTTTAAGAAAACTGTTTCTTTCTCCATTGACTATTTGGGGTTTTTAACCCTGTCAACATAAGAGTATACTACTTTGAAGATAACCATACGCAACATATTAACCATTGTTACTCTCCTAGTATCTTGTTTTGAAGTTTCATATCGTTTTTATTGGTTTTTTTTCTCTTTAAAATAAATTTTTTAAAAGATTGTATTAGAAAAAGATTGGAGGAGATGAAATGATGGAGTTTAAAGCTGAAAGAAATGATGGAGGAGACCAAAGTACAGCCCACATGACTTAGTGTGACTTAGATATAACTGGGAAGAAACCGAAAAACAGAGAGGCTATCATCAAATGATTGGCTTGACTTTTCCCACCACTCTTTATATACCTTGAGAGAATTTTTCTAAGGCATTATATTGGATAAGGTCTTACCTTCCTTCCACCCTTATGACCTCTCCTCTTTCCTTAAGCAGGGGCGGAGATTTTCCTGTGTGGCCAGTGTGTTCTACCTTAACCAACTCCCATGTTGAGAAATGATAATGTGGGCAGTCTGGATGCATGATTTAGACACTAGAGAGAATTCTGACATGGGAATCCCATTATTTGATGAGGGTGTTTTGGGGTGCTCATATGTGACAGGCAGAATGCTGAGTGCTAATGATAAAAATGTGCAGAAGGAAAAAGAAGTGCTTGACATAATAGTGAGGGCAGCAGTGAGAATTCATGAAATAATTGCAGATGGCGTGTGTATTATAATAATAATTAGGGTAGCTTATTTTAGATGGTTAGAGGAGATCTTCCAAGAATGTGATAACTAAAGATGAAAAGGACACAGCCACACTAACAATAGAGGGAAGAAAAAAAATTGCAAGCACAGGAAAAATGTGGAGTCCAAGGCCCTGAGGTAGGAAAGTTTGCCTTGTCCACTTCCTCACAGAAGGTCATGTGCCTAAAGCACAGGAACCAGGTAAAGGCTGGACTAAGACGGATTGGGGTGCAGTTTGAAGTCAGGTTGCATGGGGATTGTATTTTAGATAGTGGATTAAATTTTAAGTGTCTTGGATTGTCAGACTTCAACAAATAAAAATGCAGGATACCCAGTAAAATTTGACTTTTTGACAAACAACAAATACTTTGTTAGTATAATTATGACCCCAAATTCTCCAAAATCCAAAACTTTTGAGTGCTGACATGATGCCAAAACTGGAACATTTCACACTATGAGATTTTGTTTAATGCACAAAATTATTAAAAATATTGTACAAAATTACATTCTTGGGCTATGTGTAGGAGGTGTATATGAAATATAAATGAATTTTGTGTTTAGACTTCGATCCTATCCCCAAGATATCTCATTATACACATGCAAATGTTCCAAAATCTGAAGCTCTTCTAGTCTCAAACATTTTGCATAAGAGATACTCAATGTGTTTTGCATGGAGCATACTTATAGGTTAAAAAAAATTGCTTATCTGAAAGTTACACTACACTGATGCCCTGTATTTTATCTGGCAGTCCTAGATGGAGAATCACTGGAGGCTATACATGGCGAAGTACTGTGATCTGATTCATGTCTTGAAAAATCAGGTGGATTTCTTTCCTCACTGCCTGTTTTCAGCTGCTACTTTTTGATCCACAGGAGAAGAAGCAGAAGGGGGTCTCTAGTGATTTCCCAGTGTTAAGGATGGAGTAGTTTCCAGGAGTCCTTGTTTTCCTTCCTACTGTTTTTAGATGAACTGTTAACTGTAAAATGAAAAACTTATAAAAATTAAATTTAATGGAGTTTAGGGGAGCAGAGAACAATTTACAAATCTGGCAACTCTCAGAACCCGAAGAGGTTCAGAGAGCTCTGCTTCACAATGCCAGGTGAGCTGCCACATTGATAGACAGCATCTGGAAGTAAGGTACAGAAATAGCTTAATTGATTATGGCTCAGCCTGCCTTTTCTGGGCATGGTCTGATCAGTGGGTAGCCTATCATCGGCTGGATTTTGGCTGCTGTGATTGGCTGAGTCTCAGGTAGTTGTCAGGAAAAATGACTCCTAAATTAGTTTTTTGGTTTTTTACATACTATGTTGCATAGGAGTTTAACTTGGAAGCCTCTGGCCAAATTTGGTTTAATACTACTCATGTTTTAGGGTTCAGCCCGCACAAAGTTCCTATCCAGAAACCCATCCATCCTCCCAACTTCAGAGACACTATTTGGTACCCTTCTCTTATGCAGTTCCAATTCCCCCTTCTTTGAGCAGAGGACTCATGCCATGTATTATAACTGCTTGTCAGTTGTCCTCCTTACCAGGCTGAAAACCCTCTGAGGGCACCGAATTTGTCTCTTCCCTTGTTAGTTGCCTAGCATCTAGCTCAGGGTCTGAAACAATGGACACATTGAATGAATGAAGTAACTCACAACTCTTTAGCATGATCTCCTAGCCAAGGAGTCACAGTGCCTTGTATGAGTCACACTTCTGAAATACCAGTTGTTAAGGAGTTTATTTACTGAGCACTTCAAGCCGTCAAGTATTATGAAAAATCTTGGAGACATCTGAATCTAGGTCAGTGTCCTTAAAGAGCCTGTATACTAGTTGAGAATGTGAGATAACACAGAAAAGTGAGAAAAGCCATAGGAAACGTAATGAAGTATTTGAAGATCTGGTACAGTCATAAGACTCAGTGATCCTTAACGTGGATTCCATGACCTGACCTATTCAGGACACATGAAAGGGCTTGGAATAGAGGCCTGTGACACCCTGAAATTATGTACACAGTGTCTAATGTATATGCATTCTGTTGGTAAGACAGTATCCAGCTTTGATCACGTGAGAGTACCTGACCCCCAAAATTGTTAGCAGCCTTCTTTGCTAAGTGCTATAGAAATTCATAATGGGCTGAAGTTTCCAAAATGAAAAGAAATTCTGCAGTAGGAAAGATGAAATTTCTGGGGTAGAAATTCTAAAATAATAATGGTAATACTTGAGCAATTTAATTGTATCATAATTAATGATTTGTATTCAATGAAGGAAGCCTTGGAAAAACAAAGAATAAACTGAAAGAAAATATTATACATGTGCGTAATTGCTAATAGATTTATACTCTTGATACACTTTATTTCTACAAATTTGTAAACAAAATATATGAAATAAAAATTTTAATGAATAAATGGTATACATGGGTAGTTTACAGAAGGGAAAACTTGGGTGTCTAATGTGTATTTGATTTTTTTTTTTTTGTACTGGGGATCAAACTCACAACTTCGTGCTTACTAGGCAAGCACTTGAGCCACTGAGCTAAATCCTCGGCTCTGTAATGTGTATTTGAAAGAGATTTTCACTCTCAGTATTCGGAGACATGAATAAACATAATATGCTATCCTGCCAGCAGATTGGCCTTAAAGAGGGAGATGTCATTGATAATATCACTGAAAATACAAAAACCAGACTTTTGAGGGTTGCATAGTATGACAAAGCATTAGAAGTAATGTACATATCTACCAACAAGAGGATAGAAAACCAAATTTGTAGCTCATGCTTGTTATAGAATACTTGTAGTAATTAGAAGGAATTAAAACCTAGACCACCATGGTCCAAGAGAGATATGATGTGGATCACATATGTAATTTAAAAAATTTTAGTAGCCACATTAAAAAGCTTAAAAATCCCCCAATTTTACTTTTTTAAAAAGGAAACAATTAGATGTTTCCTTTAATTTTATATTTTGTTTAGTCTATATAATATATACTTTCAATGCATCAATATAAAAATTATTAGAGATATATTTTGCATTTCTATTGAAATGAAATTGACTGTATTGTCTTTAGCACTTGATGAATGTCTTACAGTACTACAAAATCTCAAATCGAATATTAACTTTTTGAAAATAACTGAAGAATGTTTAAAGTTCATAAAGCATGCACCTGAAAAACAAAGATTCATGAACTCAAGGTATTTCAAAAATACTTAATAGTGTTCTAATAAATTTTAAGATACCACTTTAATTTAGTAAAAGTACACTAAAGTTAAGAATTCAGTTTCTAAATTTCACTGGCTACTTTTTGAATGCCCAGTAGCCATAGGTAGATAGTGACTACTGCACACTGTTAGATAGCTCAGATTTAGAGCTACAGTAGTTATACAGATAGGTTTCAAAAGAAAATAAGAGTTATAACAAGATTTATAGTAAAATAACAGTTAAATAAACATCACTTATATAAAAACCCAATACTCCATATATTTTCACAAAACACATATATGTAATGAAATATATGAAACTATTTGAGAAGACTGTACCTATGTCTAAAGGGTGAGGTAGCACAAGATCAGTCAGTCCAAGAAATGGTGGTATATATACCCAGCGAAGTACCACTCAGCCATAAAGAAAGATAAATTTGAGTCATTTGTAGGAAAACTGATATATCTTGAGACTATACTGATAAGAGAAATCAGTCAGACGGAAGGTTAAATATACCATGGTTTCCTCTTACCTAGGAAACCAAGGTATAAATATGTAAAAAGCAAAATAAAACATAGATGATAGGGAAGAGAAAGGTAGACTTTACGGAAATGCAAAAGGGATTCAGGGATGGGGCAGTGGGAGGGAGGGGAAGAAAAGGGGAAGTAAAAAGGGTTATGATACAATATGTATAGATACCAATTCTACATGATGAATATATTCAGTGTGTATCATAGCTATGTCCTAATAAGGAAAATGGGGAGGGGCACTGAAGGGACATCTTAGAGAGTTTGGACCATAAGTATGCTGCAGGTCACTAATCTTACTCAATTTTGAGCAGTCAAGGTCAAAACAAAAAACAATGAAAATCAGCTCTGCTGAAAACAGTGACAGGATTGGAATCTTAAAGCAGAATTTTTATTTCCTGATCATATTTTCAAATACCCTGCTCTGCATTCCTTCTAAAACAGCAAATGGAATCATGCTGGCTATTGCCAAACACAGTTAATGTCACCCAAGGACATCACTATGAACAAACTCAGAGGACATGTGCCTGAAGGTCTTTCACTTCTCTGATAGAGTTTGTAAAGATCAAATCTGAGAACCTCTCAAAGTGAAAGAATCCAAAATGAGGCCCAGTACAATTCATAACCCACATGCCTATCATTGACTCTCAGTTGTGTTTTGTAGCACAGTAATGCCTGCTGTTATAGGGTAAATTATGTTCTTCAGTAAAACTATATGAAATTCTAAGCCCTCCTACCTCAGAATGTTAATGTGTTTGGGGGTAAAGCCTAATCCTATGGATTAAGCCATCTTTAAAGGATACGGCTATCCTTTTAAAAGGAGGAAATTAGGATATAGAAAGAGACAGGAGAGGTGCACATAAAGAGGGAAGACTGCATGGCCAGGCGAGAAGCTTCAGGAGAAGCAGAACCTGTCACTCCTTTATCTTTGATTTTCAGATTCCCAAACAGTGAAAAAGTAACCTCATCATATTTAAGCCACCCAGTGTGTGAGATTTTGTTATGGCATTCTGCCTGAACTAATACATCTAACATTTAAAAATATAATGGAAAGTTTGAGAGACATTCAACATTAAGAGGTTACTCTGGAATTAGTGGGATTAAATTTAAATCCAGCCTATCAATTACTATCTCTGGGATTCATAATGCCTCTCTTTCCTGTCTAGGAAATGAGGAATCATAATTGTACCTATGTCACAGGAGTACTCGGAAAATTGAACAGTGAAGGAATATAATTGCTGTATGAGTGTTAGATATCTGATCATGGGGATTGGGTGCCACGTTCTGGCTGTTATAGTTTCACAGCTCACAAACAATGCGCTTGAGAACTAGGGTAACCTACATATGAGTTCATGTCACGTGTGGTCTTAAAAATAATAAGCAAAGAGATTGCTTTGTGGACTGTTGGGTGGTTCCTCATTGTTTCAATGGGGAGAGCTCCAAGAGCATAACATTGAATTAATTGCTGATGTCCCAAAATTAAACATGATTGGAGTTTTCTTTTCAACATTAACACTGTCAGTGCATCCATGTACAGTTAAACTGGCATTTGGGATCCCAAAGAAACTAAACCGAGCAGTTACAGACACAAGAATAAGCACCTGCCTCTATAGCATTGTGTGTGGCCACTAGCATCAGAGAGAGGCAGCATTAAAACAATATAGGTGGCAGTTTGTCACATCTTTAGTTTGTTTTTCCTTTTAAAGTGAATTCAGGCTAGAAACAACCTTCACAAACCAGAAGACAATGCTGTTATACATGGACTGTTGTTTCTTGTGGAGTAGTACTGTAATATGCCTGTATTTTAAAATGCAACTAATTCCTAGCAAATGTCACTGTGTGAAGGCAGTCTCTTCAGTGTTTTTAAATGGGTTGCCTTCATACATTAAACTCCAGTGGATAAAAGTGGATGCTTAATATTCAGTGAATATGCTGAGAATATCCCTGTTTGTATGCTCAATTTCCTAAAATCACATAACCTTTTGTTATCTTGTAACACATAAAAGGGATGGTTGGAGTTGAAAAAACTACTTACTATGTCAGATAAACAAGTCACAAAATTCCATTTAAGGTACCTTGGAGGAAACTCTTAACACTGGCTCGGGCTGAGGTTCTATGCACATTTCTTAAGAATGTCTTATGATTTTTAAAAAAATGCTACCAAGTCATAACTACCTATGAACATTACTGGATTTCTTGGGTTATTTCCTCTTTTTCCATTCCCTCCTCCCTCTTTCAGTATGTTTCTCATTCACATGTCTTTTCTTGGACAGAAGGTAATTTTGTTTGCCTTTTGTATTTTTTCCCCTTAAATTTGTGAACAGGGTCCTGGTGTCCATGGGAGTGGAGAAGTAATGGAATCCCCTAGAGACAGTCATATGTACATCAGACAGGCACTGTGCGAACCTCTGCAGCAGACTGTAGAGCCCCCTCCAATTCCAGTCTGTAAACACCAAGGGCAGGCCTGCCCATCCATGCAGGTGCTGTCAGCTGCTGATATTGCATGAACAGACACATTTGGATTGACTGTGCTTGCTGAATTGATTAGTGTTCTGTTAGAAACCCACCTGTTTATTGAATACTTTGTGTTTGTCTAAATTCAACATTTAATTCTGCAGAATGATCAAACTGGTCATATGCAGAACGGTTATAGGTTTAAAAAAGCCAATGAAGAGTACTAAAAGAAACACAGGAAAAATCAGCTTCTTAAATAATTCCACTGTGGCAAATACTTCTCTTTACACATATGACCCAATGCCTGCTCAGATTTATTCACATGCAATATATTAGGTAGACATATAAGGCAGATTCATAAGCTTTCTGAAAATTCAAGCCTACTATTAATGATAGGAGAAATAGATTTTAGAAGGGCATGGGGTTGACTGGCATCAGAAGGTACAATTGGCAGGAAAAATACACAGATTCTCCTGAGCTGCATCCCCACAGAGTTGGCTACTGCTGGTGAGGCCGAGTTAGGAAATTCACAGGCCTGCTCAGCCCTGCCCTCCTCCCAGAAGGTTCTTCCTCCACACTTCTCCATTTCGTTGTTTTAGAAACTTGGAAATTATCCGTGTCCTCTTTCTTCCTCAATCTATATTCAAGTGTTTTCCTTTCGGCCTCCCGTTTCTTTGATGAGTCGGGCTGTTTCCATCCCATATAGGATGAGGACTAGAGAGGAGGGAGAGGTAATTCTTTTTCTTTTTTACAATTTGTATTTTAAATTCTGATTTCAAAAAAACACAATATACAGTTTCTCTCTTAAACATTTTATTTTATTTTATTTTATTTTATTTTATTTTTTGTACTGGGGCTTAAACTCAAGACCTTGCACTTGCCAGGTAGGCACTTGTGCCACTGAGCTACATCCCCAGCCTAAACATTTTAAAATGTACACTTCAAAGGGGATTTTTAAAAATATTTATTCACATTATTGTACAGCAGATCTCCAGAACTTTTCCATCCTGCCTAATTAAAACATGTATACTCATTATGCAGCAAATTTCCATCTCCCTATTTTTTCTTTTCTTTCTTCCCTTCCTCACTTCTTTCTGCTTCTTTTCTTGTGATGGCCAATGTGGAAAACCAAAGAAAATAATAACTTTAGGTCAAAATGACGTCAATTTATCAGTGTTTGGTTATGTTGGCATTCTGAATGATGAGTTTTAGTCAAGATCACTATTTGGTAGTCCTGAGTGAGCACGCCTTTGTGAGCTGACAGTGCTCACAGAGCTTGGCCTGGGGACTTGGTATCTACCAGATTTCTCACAGAACTTTCATTTGAATAACCTGAGAAGGTAACCCAAGATGGTAACTTCTACTTTTGATAATTTATCATTTAGAAGAAAGCTTATGATAGTAGTAGAAGATACATTATCTGGATTTGAGTCTCATTTTCATCATATATATAATTTGTGACCAGGTGCCAGCAAGATCCTGTGAGTTCTTGGTTTTTATCTGGTAGATCAATTTCTTGGGGCCTACATTGTGATATTGTTTTGTTCTTCATCTTCCTCCTCCTGTGCTTTGTCTTCCTCCATCAAGATCACTTATATTAGTGAGACACTTATGCAAGGAATACTGGCCGTCGGAAGCGGAAGTGGGGTACTATTTGCTTTGCAGTGATGTGGAAGAGCTAAGACTTAAGCATTGATAAGTAAAGATGCATCCAATGCTGTTCCCAGGTTCCCAAATGCCTTGGGAGTGCTCTTTTTTGCTTAGAAATTTGAGGACATTGTTACCAAATTTACTTTGACGTCAATGGGTAAAGATTAATCAAGGAATAAAAATTTTAAGTCAATTCATAAAAGTTAGCACATCTGTCAAAATGTATTTGTTCTATTATAGTTAAAGATCTGTCCTATCTTTTACCTTATCGAGTAAACCCATGTTTTTGCGATTTTAGGTTTTACTTGGTTATAAATTTCATCCGGATTACAAAGCAGCACGTGTAATCTGTTCAGGAGCGAACGTTTTAGCAAAAGTCAAAGGAAAAGAATCAATTTAGCTTGTTTTGACTTGTAATAGTTAAAAGAAAAATTGAAAGTATTGGATTTTGGATAAGTACTTTTGCTTCACAGTTTAAGGGTTGAGTGGCTGGTAAAACATCATGTACTACATTGGCCTGTGATTTGGATTATTCCATTTTATTATTTTGAGGTTCTAAAATTAGCCAAGTAATTAAGTGGGCTGCAGATTGTGTGTTTCATATGAAATACCATTAGGCTCTTCAATACGTTCAATATGAATCAGTTGGCTCAGACTTTTTTGAATATGGCATGTCACCGGAGTAGGCAGAAGAAAGCCACATGTTTCTAAGCAGTGCCTGCCTAGTTTGTCGATAAAGAAATACCATTGGTCATAGAATTTGGAGGGTGAAAATAAGTATTTATACACACACAATACATGCACATACACATGTGTATATACATGATGTACAATAGTTGTCAAAACCAGAGATGAAAGAGGTACTACTGAGGCTTAATGGTATGGGGTTTATTTTCTGGACAATGTGATTCAGCTTTTGCTTTCTCTGTGTATTAGCTGGTGGTTTGCACAGGACATTTAATCTTTTCAAGTCACGTTTTCTTATCCATAAACTGGGGCTAATACTTTCATTGAAAATGGCACAAAACTATATGGGGAATGCAGCTGACAAAGTGCCAAAAACAAAGTAAGAGTCGGAAAGGTGAGAGATATTATCACTTATTATCATCAACAAGCTGATTGGTTTGCCATCATTATTAACATAAATTTAAAAAATGATTATCATGGGTTTAATAACCCAAGGAAATTAAAACAGACTGGTCATCTCTTTGCTACTGTAACTGATGACATCATCTCTGTGGTTGGTGAGTTGTGTGCCATCTCTGCCTACCATGAAAGAGTCCCTGCTTCTAATGTCATTGCTCATGAGCATCCAAGGGTTGGGGCACAAGAGATTGAGGTAGATGCTCCATGCTTTTACAGCTTGAAGGTTGATACTGTAGCCAGTCCACATTTCCTCAAGATCCAGCAGGTGGTATCATGAGTAGGCAAATTCATGAGCATAGGTATTTCATATTCTTTCTTTTGGCCTTGTGCTTAGCATAGCCCTGGCATAGGATAGGTGCTTAGTCAGGACCACAGCCAGGACATTAAACCCATGATCATTATTGTAATATACTTTTATCCATCAGAAAAAGGTGCAAAAGTAGATAGCATCTTTCCTCTTAGGTAGATGACTTTTTGAAGTCAAATTTTATGGATTGAATTGTTTTCTGTCATAGAGTGTATGTTGGAGCCCAGTGTGGTGGCACACATCTATAACCCCAGCATTCTGGGAGTCTGAGGCAGGAGCTTCACAAGTTTGAGACCAGTCTGGACACATCAGCAACTTAGTGAAGCTCCTGTCTCAAAATTTGAAAAAATTCACAAAGTACTGGAAATGTAGCTCAGTGTGAAGGCCCTGGGTTCAGTCTTTCTCTCTCTCTCTCTTTCTCTCTTTCTCTCTTTCTCTCTTTCTCTCTCTCTCTGTCATATATTACATATATGACAGAGAGGGAGAGAAATATATTATATATATTATATATATATAATATATATATATTGCAATTCAAACCCTTAGAACTGTATTTCTGAGTGTATTTGAAGATAAGGTCTTTACAGAGGTAATCAAATGAAAATGAAATCATTAGGGTGCCTAATCCAGTATAATTTGAATCCTTTCAAAGGGAAATTTGTACAGATACATACAGGGGGAAGACACTGTGAGAACACAGTGAGTACTGGAAATCTGTAAGCTATAGAGATAGGCCTGGAACAGATCCTTCCCGCCCATCCCTTTACTTTGGGCTCCTATCCCCCAAAACTGAGACAATGTGTGCCTGTTGTTTAGGCCACCCACCCAATTTGTGGTACTTTTTTATAGTGATCCTAGCAAAGGATACAGCCCTGTATACTGTCTGTCTGTCTGTCTATGTATGTATGTGTGTATGTATGTATGTATGTATGTATGTATCTATCTATCTATCTATCTATCTATTTATTTATCTATCCATCTATATATATAGAGAGAGAACTGTTGAGGAAGAAAAAAGGAAAATCCTTGAGGTTACATTTTCTATTCAAAATGTTAGTTCAGTGTAGGTTTACTTGTAGCATGCTTTTCCAATGCTCAGAAACTAAGGAGAACAGGGAGCTGCTTCTGATAAATTTCTAATGCCTTCTCCTGGGGGATTGATTGAGTACAAAGAGTTCAGAGTAGCCCTGGAAGAAATATCTGTCAGCCATCTGCAAGAGGCGTGCTTGTATACACTTTCAGTAAATCTCAGTTTGCTGGCAGATGTGAGCCTGTGCTGAGAGGATTCTGTGGGAAGGTGGCCATGATGGCACAGGCATCAAAACATGGAGTATTATTTTTTTCATATATTACTTTAAAATGTCAACTTTTCCCTAAAAAGCACAAAAGTATTTCTCAGAAATAGGAATAAGAATTTGGAAAGATAAAAATGTGGTTTTCTAGAAAAATGATTTGAATACATTTTTAGTTGAGAATGAATACATCTTATTTCCAAAGGTGGTTCTTTTGACTTTTGTCCCCCAACAAAGGTATTGTGGAAGGTCAGAAGAGACCGTTTCTGGTACTGATAAATAAAACTGCTAAATAATTGGGGAAATAATGACAAAGCAGTGACAAGCAAGTTTCTTCTGTGAGTTCCCTGCATGGTTCTCAGTTGATATCTTCTGCCCATGACAGCTTCTTCTTACTCCTTACCCTGGCTCTCGCGGGTTGACAGAGTGTGGTGTCAATGGGCACCTGAGTGCATACAGGCCACCAGTTGAGGAATGTTTGAATCCAGTGCTCCAGGACTTCCCCATTGGCCTCAGTGTAACTAGGATGGTGGTTAATTAACTTAAGGCTTTGTTTAAGAGGCTTGATTCCATCACCATGGCAGTAATTACTGTTGAGAGCTGTACTGTACTCTACCATTTTCCTGAAGTGTAAATTATTAGTATCTGAAAGAAGTCCTTGGCCTAAAAGGAAATCATTAAAGAAACAAAACAAAAGGAGAATCAAAGTACTTTTGAGTTGGTTTCTTTCTCTTTAGAGCTCATCTTCAAGGCAGCAAGTGCTCGCAGATCATGTTGGGAACACGACTTATGCTTTGTGTCTTCAGACCCCAGAGAGTGCTAGAGTTTGTAGTGTTCCCCCACAGAACTGGGTAGGGGTCAGAGTGTGGATGGGGGGCATAAGAAATGCTGCATATTTTATGACTTAATTATAGATGCATCAGTAGTTTCTCTATTTAGAGAAACCCTTCAGAGATACATTTTTGGATGCCTACATTAATACCTGCAGTTTATCTCCTTTGTAAATCTCCCTTTTTAGCTTTTAGGAAAGCATGGGCTTGGTATTGTGAGTTCCTAATATAGTTTGAGGCTATAGGGTGGCTTGTTCCCCACCCAGAGTTGCATCCAAGAAGTGTGGCTCAGCTGCTCAATTATTTATTAAAAGAAATCCAGTCTTTCCTTAAATCTCAAAGAAGTAAGAGCCAGTTAAATCCTCTCTGTGTTATCTCTCCCCTCTCCAACATGAGGGGTGCCCTGAAGCTCTGCAGCACTATCTCGACATCCATCACCCATCAGTCTATCTTTCCAGTTCTACCTTTTCTTAAACTTTGCTTCCTCTCCCACAATCCCTGACTCTTAGGCTCCTTGGATCTCCGTGTGTGAACCTTCTGAGCCGATTCCTCAGATCTTAAAGCATGAGAGAGCCAGGATCCAGGCTTGGGAGAAGGGGATGGAGAAGGGATAGGTGTAAGGAGAGAGGGGAGATTCACATGCAGATGAATTATGGCTGTTTCACCTTTGCACGTAGAACTTACGCTGAGAAAAATGAAGATCAGGAAAGAAAGAAACTCGCCTTTATTAGAGGCCTCCAATTTTTTATATGCTAACTTTGACAGACATGTTTCCATGTGTCATGTTATGGTCTACTGATGGTTACAGATTTTACTTGGTGGTTGTTTTATTATTGGTAGCATTTCTGCTCACCATTCTATTTTTGAACTGTGTTTCATCTTCCATAAATATTTACTCAATGAATTAAAGAATGGTGAAACAGTGACTGTTTAATGCAAACGCGTGAACTCCTATAATCTGCTTTGCAGAGGAAGATGCTTGACCCTGAAAAGTTAAATACTTTGAAAAGTTAAGATTTTTCTGCAGTGACAGAACTGTCTTCAACTCAATACATTTGGTTCTAAGATCTCCCATTACTCTGCACTGCCTGAAACACTGTTAACTCTCACTGTCTTATTGTAGGAGTATTGAATTTACCATGCCCACACTTGTTAAGGCCTGTTCTGCTTTTTTTTGTTACTAAAATATTCCTATTTTAACAACAGTAGGAAAATAAAACAAATTCAAAGCAAATCATTTAGTGTTACTTTATAGACAGAAAATCAGTGAACCAGCTGCTGATTATTTATGCCTTATTTCGCTTCAGTTTGGATTACCTGCATTCTCCACGGATCCCTTCCATTGCCAGATTTATGAAAGATAAGAGCATTAGACAGCATCTCAACCACCACCAGCTTTACAAGTTTGTCTCTATTGTTTTTTAGTGAAAGTCTTGGGCCACAGGTGACCTTAGGCTAAATCTCAGAATGTGGGCATTAAAGCTGAGCTGCTCAGATAACGAGAGAGGGTCCTCCATGATTTGCCAGTTGGGCCTGTCTCCCCTGGTCCTGGTAGGATTTCTCAGATAGAGCTTAACATCCATTAACCTAGGTGAACATCCTTAATTTTATAGTTAAGGAAACTAGATCCTGAGAAGCTAAGTGTCATCAGCAAGGTCACAAAGTTATTAATGACCCAGGAACGTTGAGAAATCAGCATGGAACATTTTATGTTGTCTCAATAAAGAGCTATTGAACAACCAGAATTGCAACTGCAAGCTTTGTTTGGTGTTTATTAGGTGTTGGGCCTTGTACTAAGAGCTTCACCTCTGTGAATCTTTGTAGCTCAGTGAAAGAGTTGCTATTATCTCCTCTGTGGAATATGATACTGAAACACAAAGAGCTTCATGAAACCTAAAGTCTCATGGCCAGAAAGCCATGCTCTTTTTTGAAAGTCATGCACTTAATCACTATTTCCATTTTCCTACTCTCTTGGCATCCCGTTTAAAGCCATGAATTTTCCCATTTACTTATATAACTCACGTAGCTGTTTCACTGTATTCTTCTCAGCCCAATTCCTTGGCACATACTGCAGATTGGTGGTTCCAGTCCACAGTATGTGGCAAGAATTCTTTCCTCATTGACACCCATGTTGAATATGTCCACATTAGGATGCTGCTGAGGGTCATTCAAAATTGCCTGTGGTTGTGTAAGTCCTAGTACATCAACTGGAGCTGGAATCCTCCTCTCTGTACAAACAGTTTAAAGTATGCCTGACACCTAACTGCACCACCCAGTCATTGTGTGAAACCATGGTCACCAACGGCTAGGGCATCTTATCACATGTAGCGGTGATCACATGTAATGGACTTCTGGGTAGTTTGAGAGAGCATCTCTTTGGCATTAAAGCTTGTTTGAGGGAGCAGAAGTTCGTTGGCATTATCCTACTATAAATCAAACAGGCTGTATCCTGAGTTCTTTCTCTTCTCACGGCTAATCTGGAGAACATATTTGCTCTTTTGAAATCTCCAGAGAACTGAGTGTTGGATTAGAAATGATTTATCCAGGCAATGATTTTTGTCTCACTTGTCTCCACTGCCTTGCATGGTATTTGACTCACAGGTGATATCTAGTAAATAGGGGATTTGGTTGCTATTCTTCCCTTGCTAATAATACTTCTAATTGCTTTTCTGGATGTGAGTGACCTATGTGGGTAAGCATAGCAGACTGGGTTTTTCAAAGGTATGACAACCTCATAACATGTCCTATTGTATATGCATTTTGTACAGTGTGATCATCGAAGATAAAGTATATTTTCCCTCCACTTGGATCTGGGTGGACCTTTGAGATGCCTTGGTCATCAGAATGTAGGAGAAGTAGTGCAGTGTGAGGTTTAAGACTGGGTCTTTAAGGGAACCCCAGCGCAACACATGAGAAGTTTGCCACTCTGAAATTGCTGTACTGGAAAGGATACTGGGTTGCCTTTCAGAGCAGGGAAGGGATCCACCTAACTATCCAAGTCTTCCCAGCTCAGGTTGCAGACACATGCTTAAAAAAGCCTGCAGGATGACCCCAGTCTTAGCCATAGAGTGACTATAACCTCATGAAAAGCGCAGAGCCTGAATCTCCTGGCTAATATACTCCAAAATTCCTGACCATTAGAAACTGTGTGTGTGTGTTCCCTGAATATGGTGGTAGAAAGGAAAAAGATGCCTTTTGAACAAGGACCAGATGGAAAAGAAATGAAAACATTGGTTCGTTTAGGGAGGTAGGGTTAAGGGCTCATTTTTATTTTGTCTTTATCATCATTTTAATGTTGTTGTCTCTTTATGATATAAATAAGAAGAAAAAATAAATACATAGTGACTGTTATCTACATCACTGAGTTTTATTTTTTTATTTTTATTTTTTTTGCAGTACCAGGGATCGAACTCACAACTTCGTACTTGCCAGGCAGGCACTTAGGCCCCTGAGCTAAATCCCCGGCCCCATCACTGAGTTTTAGAATAGTTTGTTACACAGTATTAGACAATTGGAACTACAAGTACTACAGTATGTATGTCTAATTTTTCATATAAAAATTTGATTATTGTTCTGTTTTGGCTCTGTGATCTTTATTTTGCACCATGGTAGCTGCTTCTCAATGAATATGAATTTTCTTTTTCTATTGCTTTTTTCTGCTGTATTGGAACATTCTAATGTAAATTCTTTATCAGCAGCAAGCAACTTTTTCAGTTTAAATATGTATTCCTTTTATACATCACCAAAATTTCTCCCTTAAGAATAGTTAGAGCAGCATTCCAGGTGTTTAATATTTTGCACCTTAATCAAAGCAAAATGCAGGGAAACAGCTACTGAACTATAGAGTGTTTCATGGATGTTGAAACAGTATTAAAAGGTAAGGGAAATGTACTAGCAACTGTCTACAATCATCTCTGAAAATATTGTTTAAGGTTACTTCTCTTATTCTGACAAATTCCTAGAGAATGTTTATATTTGAGGAAGGTATTGTCAGACTCCTAGAAAAATATGTAATATTATTCATAATATAGTAGGCTTGGCAGATTCTGTATGAATTATAACAGTGGTTGACACTTGTAAATAGTCACATTTTATTTCTACTATATTCTGTTGAATCAGGAAAGAGATATTTGATTCAGATCAATAACTATGGCACATAAAATAATAAAGCCTTTCAAAAACACAAGAGTATAAGTTATGTGTGCTTGTGGCAGCGGTTGGGAAAGTAAACATAAAACTTTAAAATAGTATAGCTTGAAAATCTAATAATCTATCAAATATTAGAACCATAGACAAGATGACATTACTCTGAAACTTAATAAGATTGCAAGGTATTTGGATGTGTTTTCCTTCACAATATAGGAGTAGCCCTGAGAATGAAGTTTAAGGCTTACTTGATCTTAAATGAACTAAATGAGTTAGTTGACCATCAAGATTATAGATCACCTGCAGTGAGACTTCTTACTACCTCTTTGATGAATAAAATGTATATATATATTATATATATATATATATTATATATATATTGTGTATATATTTTTGTGTTTATATAACCTTTCATAAAGGTTTACATCATACTATATAAATAACAAGAATATGTGATAAAAATAATTGGATTAGTCAAATGCAACTTATGGGTAGTAAGATCAATTGAAGAGTGAGGCTAAAAATTCAAGTTGTCAAGTCTTGTTGATGGTGTTTTAGCAATGGGCCATGGCATTGGCAGTTTTTCCCATTCCATAATTTAGTTTTTATCCTCCTTTGTTTTTCCTTCTCATGGTGAAAACCAAATTCTTTACACTAGACGTAATTTTTTCTGGAGCTAGACCAAAAAGTGGAAAAGGTGGTGAAGAGTACACTGATATTTCTGAGTGGTGGTGACAGTATTAAATAGATTAAAGCTTTAAATTACTGGCACTTACATTGTGGAAAATAAAATCAGCACTAAATTCAAGTCCTGACTTGCCTTTGCCTTGGGGAAGAGTAAATGGCATGGTGACTAGGAGTCACATGTCTTCTGCTTAGACTTCTCCAAATCTTTGTGTCTTCTCTAAGGATAGTTGTAGAAAGGATAAAGATACCTTTTGAACAAGGACTAGATGGAAAAGAAATGAAAACATTGGTTGGTTTAGGGAGGTAGGATTATGGGTTCATTTTTATTTTGTCTTTATGATCATTTTAATGTTGTTTTAAGTATCTTTATAAGTAAGAAGACAAACTAAAAAAGATTTATTGCTTATCAAATATTACTGGCCTCTAGGATATTTGAAGTCTTCGGAGATGAAACTCCCATTATGCAGACAGCCCTGTTCAATCATTCAAGCAATATTCACCCAGCAAAGCAGTGTGGGAAACACAGGAGATACTGTGCTCACAGAGTTGCAAGGGCCATAAGAGACAAAATAGCATGCTCTGTGTATTACCCATATGAATAGTTTCATTTTCACAAAAGGAACTGGGGACAAAGTACAATCTCACTTAGACTGGGAAGGATGATAACAGTTGGTAACCATGGAGACAAGGAGTCATTGATGGAATTAGCCAAATATTTGCAGTTCTTTTTCCTTTTAGGCATATGATAGAATCCCAGGATTTAGGGTTTGGCAGAACCACTTGCCTGGGTATTGCAATGAGTTGTGTCACTTCGGATTTCTAAGACAAGATCCTACCAAGTTTTCTTTCCCTCACTGTTAAGACCTGGCTCTTATTAGTGTTTGAGCTGATAGTTGAACCTTCAGCTTGGTGCCTGAGTAACCAAGGAGGGTGGAGCTGACCGAAGGGTCAACTATGGACCAGTCAAGAAGTAAACATTTTTTGGCACAAGCTTCTGAAATTTAGGGGATGCCTGTCATTCTATCACCACTTAGGTCAACCTAATTGTAAAATAGAAAGATATTCAGAGCAAAAAACAGTATTAACTGAGGTATGTGAGGAAATAGTAGCAAAATAATTTTGGTTGGAGCATGAGAATATTAGTAAGAATGGTGACAGACATGGTTAGAAAGGAATCTGGGAACTACTAAGACAAGCCTAGAACTTTAGAATAATAACAAGGAAAAAACAATCCTTTAAGGCGTGGCAGGGTCTTACCCTTAATTCAGTTTACCATTCCATGCTTCATTGCCAAACGGAAAGTTTGCAAAACATATTTAAAGGAGGGACTTCTCTATAAAATTTTGGCCAATTAAAAAAATTTAAAGTCGAACAACAAAGTAATAAAAACATAATAAAAGTACATTGACAATGAAATATACAAAATGATGGCTTTTCTCCACAGAGCAACCATTGTGTGAAATCAGTGGAACTGTCTGACTCAGCTTCCTCTCCCCCAGGCCTAGGTGGGAATACTTTCGGGGCCTAGTGCAGTAACTGAGGAAACTCAGTGCTAAGCGCACTTGTATTCACAGAAGACTTCCCTGCCACGAGCAACTTACTTGATCTTCTGAGTCAGGTTTCTATGTTTATTGCTCGGTGTTATCTTTTTCTCCAGAGCATGATGAAAATGTGTTAAGCTTTAGAAAATGTTTGAAGAGGCACTGGGAAAAAACCCATCCTGTATGATTGAGATGGCAATAATAATAAAATTAGAATTGAATCAGAGATTGGTGGAGGAAATTTAGTTTGATTTGCATCAAACAGGCTTAATTCTTTGAGTGGCTGGTAAAGTTAAATCTAATTTCTGAAGTTCTTGAACATTCTCATTTCTAACCAGGGCTTTAATATAATTTTAATGCAGTTTTTTACATATGAATTAATATAATAAATGTCAATGTTGAATAGAATAAGGTCACATTTTACTACTTTGACCAGAAGTGTAATCTTCCAAGATTCAATTTTATTACTATTATAACAGTCATACTGGATAAGGTCACCAATATTTCTTTCAAAATGATATAATATATGACGACAGCCTTTATACCAACTTTAGTTTTTATAATTTGGATTTATATCCTGAAACATGTTGACAAAGATATACCATGGACATTTCTTGGTCAAATGGCAGCCTGGGGAAGACGTTTCCCTCTAATTTATGAGAAATTTGAAAATGGATAAATGGAGCCATTGAAATGTAGCATTTTCTTGATCATATCATCCCCTTGTGGACAGATAATTTAATTCTTGTGACGTTTTAGTCTTGTACTTGGAAGGGAAAGGTGATGTTTAAAGACATTTCAGTAAGTAAAGGCATGAATTGCTTTTTGCTCACTGGCTGAGTGTGAGGTAGCTGGCTGATCAACTACACAATTCGAGTGACATGTTCCCTGAATCAGAAGAGTTCAGGGTTGGAGGTGGTAAAGAGCAACTAGCAAAATCTTCTACCTTGACCCTTTTCTGCAACAGCCCCACCCAGTGATCAATTTCTGCTGGCACATTTCCGGCAGGGCCAGTAACAGTACCGACCTTATGACACTGGTGGGAAGGTTAGAGTAGAGATATCAGAAACATGCTTCAGACCATGTTTGGCTCATTATAAGTGCTCAGTAAACATAAGCTGCAGCTGTTACTGATATTATAAATACTCAGTAGGCAACCGCCTCACAAGGCGGTGTAAGTTCATCTTCCTAGGACTCTCTCTTTTGAAAGTCTTCCTTGTAGAGGTAAATGGATGCAACCTGAGAACATACTCATTAGTGAAATAAATAAGACACACGTGTAAACATTGAATTGTTTCATTAGTGTGAGAAGCTGAAAGAAAAAACATGTATGTGTATGTATATGTATATAAAAATAGTTAAGATAGTTAAAAACATTTTTTAAAAGTCTTCCTTTTATATTGAATCCAAAGTTACCTACGTATTTTTTTTGAAAGGAAAAAACCCAGTGTTTTTGTTAACTACCACACTGGTATAATATACTTTAAATATACAAGAAGGTAGCCTTTAAATTTGAGGTGGTCTTAAAGACAACAAATGAACAGAATTCCAAATTTTTGAAATAGGTGAACTGCTGCAGGTATAGGTGTACATTTAAGAAAATTGTATAGCTCTTACAAGACCAACAATGTAACTTTATTTTGTACATTTTTAATTGAAAACATAAAGAGTAAGCACTTAAGCATCAGCCATTTTCCTTTTTTTGCTTCTTCCCTTAAAATTTGTATGTATCCAGTACACTTAATTGAGAAATGTATGTTTTTTATTATGGTGTATTTTCTTTTTATTTTTTAATTATCATTTATATTTTCAATTAAAATGTATCTTTGTATTTTTTACTAATTGACTAGTTTTTACTTTAGGGATCATAAGTGCTAACAATGATGTCTGTAATTGCTAATTAATGTTTACTGAGTGCTTACTGTGTGCCAATCACTATATCCAGTGCATAATCACATTTAAAATGTATTCCAAAATGTTTCAAATATGCTCAAAGGTAGCAAGAATAATGTAAGGAATATATGTTTGTCTTCAACCAATTCATTTTTTTACCCAATTCATTTTTTATCTGGATTTTACCTCCTTTATCTACCCATTTCTTCTTTTATTAAAAAGGTGATTCTTAAAAATAGTTTTATCTCAACTTGGCATCCATGAAATTATGTCCTTCAAAACAATGGAAATTTCTTATTATTACTATAATACCATTCTTGTATCAAACAAAATGACCATTTTTGAGATTACATTGATTATTACTAATTTGTTAATATCAAGGATCCAAATAAGATTATATTTGACTATTATCTTGGTACTTTATAATCTGATATTTTTATGTCCTAGATTTCTTTAAATTAATTTACTTGGCCTGTAGACAAATTTGTATAGTGCGGATCTGTTTGCTTTCCCTTGGTATTATTGGACTTCTCTATCTTTTGTGTTTGGTGAAAATAAATGAGCTCTAAAGTGGGCTACCTAACAGGACAGAAGTAAACTGTATCTGGCTGTATAATTTAAAATTAAGTGAAATCTAAAATCCAGTTGCGAATTTGCTTTATCTACATGTCAAGTGCAGCAAGCAGCTACAGTGCTGGGGAGTACAAATAGCATCTGCACCATGGCAGAAAGTTACATTTAGATAGCTGTGGCCTAAAGATTGACTGTTTTCACAAACCACCATGAAGGCAGTGCTGTGTACTTCCTATCACACTGCGGAAGGATGTACAGTGTCTGAATGTCCCACTCTGTGATCCTAAAATTGATCAATAGTTTTAACTGGGGACAGCCTGGTCCTCCATTGCAACTCCTCAAACTAAAAGCAGGAGTTTTTCAGTTTGTCAGGCAGACCCTCCTCAGCTGTTTCAGAAATCTGTATGCCTTGTCTCCCACAAATGTTTTTAAGTGAGGAAAATTAAGTATATGGAAACACAAAGGAAACTGACCAGATATCAAATAACAGTTATCCTAGTATTGAAAAACAAGTTTTTGATATAGAAAAGTATGCATTTCTTTATTAAACATTAAATAAGAACTAGTAGTAGATAGAAAGGCTACAATAATTTTGTTATAGTAATAAGTAAATGTGAAATAAATATTTCAAGATATTTGCAACAACTATAAAGTTGTGTAATATATTTTTAAAAAAATCTATGATTTATACTTTGAGAGACTTACAGTTACTGTTGTTACTAGTTCTGTGGTTTATTGCCTACATTTGTGATATAAGAAGACACAAAATTTCAATTAGGAATTAGTAAAAATAAATACATGTTTTTCCCATCCTTGCTCATTTATTTTCTTTATTCTATTCAGCACCTTCCACTAAGAGACTGTAGGGCCCATGGATTGAAAACTCCTAATGTAAGCCCTAAGTTATTCATTAATAATTTGCTTGAATCTATTATTTCATTAGGGATTGAAAATAGTGGGCATTTTGTTGTTGTTTTGTTTTCTTTTTGTCTTGTAACTGTTATCCGTTTCTCTTGAGAGTTGGAATTCTTTCAATAACTTTTCATCACTAGTGCTATTGAGTTACCCTGAAATACAGTTCAAGTAGGAGAAACAATACCCATTTTGCAGGTGAGATAACTGATAGCCAAAGAACTCATTTTCCCTAAGTTAAATAGCTAGAAAACATGATAGAAACAGAATTTGAATCCAGATCTGGGGCCCTCTACAGTCCACATGCTGGACTAAGATTCTGCCTTACCATTTACTAGTTGGTTAGCCTGCATATTCCCACTTTATTAGGATGGCAACCATTCCAGTATTATCACTGGGAAGTTGGTCATTCTTTCCTCATTTATGTTATTTGATTTTCCATAGACATATCGATTCCTCTTGTGAATGTACTGCATGTTATCCCTGGTGGCTACTCAAATTGAAAACACTTCATGAGTGGTCCTACCAACAAGATCCAAGTAAGAAATCCCTCCCCTCAACTCAATGTCAGGCGTGCATTCAGTGTGAGGTAAAATGTGTTTTGCGGAAACATTTCTCTGTTGACACATCTTGAGCTTATTCTCAACAAAAATTCCCAAGCTGTTTTCACACATGCTGCGGCAGAGTATTCATTTATTAATCAAACTAATTCTTTTCAACAGTAATTCATTCAAATAATAATTTACTTATGTAGACATTTATTCAAACCATCCAACCACCCATTCAGTGTTCAGCAAGTGCCCTATTGTCCTAGATACCATATCCAAGTACTAGGACATGGTTGAGAATCAGAGAGTCCTGATTCCTACTCTCATTTCAGTTTGCATTCTTAATAAGAAATAAAGAAGCATAAATGAGTACCACAATTCTGGAATCCACTGCAGGCAGTGAAGTATACAAACGCAGGAGGAATAGTGGAAATGGCGTTACTTAGATTTCGCTGACAAGTCAACTAAGTTGACGAGTCTCATCTGAAGTAAGACCTCACCTGGGCTCCTTGTGTAGGTCTTTGATTCAGGCATGAATGAAAGGCGGCCTCTGTTTTGAAAGAGCTTTTGGAGTAGGGCCACATGAGATACTGTAGAAAGGACCTAAAGGAGAACATTGTGTGTGTGTGGGGAAGACATAGTTGTATCTGCATCCCACATTGTCCCAAAATACAAGGCGAGACTTTCGCTTGTTATTTATCATCCATTCGGAATATGGGGCACAGATGAAATTGATTTTATACATTACATAATTCCTTCCAGTTATACAATGTACAAGAGAATACTTAATGAGGAAATCTTAGTGCTTAACAGCAGATTCGACAATATATTCAGAGGTCAGAAAGTTTGGTAACATTCAATGCTGAAATAAACTATGTAGGGTAAAAACATAGAATGTTGACTTTTTATTTTTCAGGTAGTGTATTAGGAGAATTCAGGAGCATAGAGCAATAGGTATACCCTTCCTGAGGAGAGTATTGTATAAATACATCTGCTCAAGTCATTTATAGTCCTTGGTTCTCTTCAGCCTACTCTCCTGTTGTTACTGAGATGTACCTCAAACATGATGCCAGTTCTTGGCACAAGTTTTTAACTTCTGGTATCTTAGATATTTATTTTATTGTTCTACCTAATATTTTTAACAGATTTTTAGTAGAGGCAGCCTTTACCTTGTGCAACTGGGGGTTAAAAGACATGATCAAAAATGCTGTGAACATTTAATTTTTTTAAAAAATTCATTACTGTAAAAGACACATTGCCATTAACCCTCCTACAAATACTCCCCCTCACTTGGAAGGCACTTATTCCTGCATACATGACACTTTTTGAAGTCCTCTTTCATGAGGACTATCATGAACCTTAATGTCCTGAGTTGATTCAAAATGCTTATCTTTCACTGTCATTTTGACTTTGGGGAAGAGTCGGTAGTTGCATAACGGCAGGTGTGGTAAACAAGGTGGACAAGGGTAGACAGTGGTTGTGTAAAATTTTTTAAAAAATATGTTATTACTATAAAAGACACATTGTTATTCATCCCTCTTGAAATACTCAGAATACTTCCCGTCACTTTGAAAAACACTTACCCCATTATTCTTATCAATGTGTGTTTCACTCTACTGTCCTTTAAAAATTTAATTTTTCACTATATTCTTCAATCACCCCCTCTATCGAAATGACCACTGAAGCTGAAATAATGCAGCCTTAATGTAATAATTAATGAGGTCACACATGACTGTTTCATGGCTTTTTAAATTTTTGTGAAAACATTAGAAAGCTCTGCTTCTTTTTGTTCTGTTCTTTTTCGTTCCTTAGCCAAAGAGTAAGTGGAAGAATATTTTTATTTTTGGTGGCTATCCATTTTACTTTTAAAAGTGATTGGTGGGTTTTAGACAAAAAATTGGAGATTTTTCTGCCAAAATGAAAAATATGTAGAGTGTAGTGATGACAAAGTGGTAAAAAACGTGGATTAGTACTTATTCATTCCATTAATTGATTATTTGACTATTTATTCGTAAGGAAGTTGCTTTATTTCTTTAAACATCTTCAAAAAATGACTTTTCCTTTTCACATTATAGCCAAAAGTAGCAGAGAACTTCATTGTCCTGCATTTGGTTCCTGGTTTACCAGGTATAAATGAGCTTTACAAAAGTGCAAATTAAAAACTGTCACTTCTGTTTACCTCCACCAAAACTTGATTTCCCCCTAGCTCTTAATGTAAAGTTGCCTTTCTTGCAGCTGCAGTATTTTGAATAACACAGAGTTTGTGTTGATTTTTGAATCTATCTAGGGGTGATGAAAAATGTAAATCCGTGTAACTTTTTACACTCCACCTGTATCATATTATTTCATTTTCCCCAAAGTTCTTTAATTCCAACTGAACACCAGCAGTATTTTTAAGCAATCGCTTTCTTTACCATACTTGGAATATGATTTATCAAACTGAACTGTCTTTAGATGTGATTACTGTGAATGTCTATTTTATCATGGTGGTTCACGTGGCTCTGGTGTTCAGTTTGTATTTTTGGAATTGCTTTACTTAGAATTAAAATAGACTAACATTAAATGTGTGTACTTGTTAAAGAAAAGCTCTCATTATCACTTAGAGTATAAGAGCATGAAAAATTAGTACAACTAATACTTATGCAGTACTTTGCAATATAAAACATCAGAAACATTGAGAGTTGAACTGTTTTTTCTTGAAAACACTTATCAAGAGTAGTTTGAACAGTGTTTACCTTCTTTTTCTCATCTTACAATTAATGATACAGACTAAGCATCTTTCCTTTGCCTTGGCTAACTGTCATATTGTCATACTCCTGTTAAGTTTGGGTCTTCTTCCAACATTTTATTCTGTGTGCTTTCAACATTGAGAAATATAAAGTTTTTAAAACTGATTTTTTGTGTGTGTGCACTTCCTCTGGTATGTGTTTCCCTTTTCATCATAACTACTTGGTTTATTTCTGTCAACACATATGGTGACTTTGACCTCATTAAGTTTCTCTTACCACCTGAACAGCAGTCCTCTAGGGAGCCATTTCTTCATTCATGTTCGATTTGAAGTTCGTGTCCACCATTGTCACTTTTTTTTCTTTGTTGTACTTTTATATTTTTTATTGATTCCCTCTTTTGATTATCCTTTCCAGTGAAATGTCATGTACGTTTACCATTGGTAGATTGGTAACTGCGTATTTTCCTGGCTGTGTGTGACTGAGTACCAGGTAGCAGACATTTGGTGGTCAATTATTGTTAGGCATTGAAAGAAGTGATGTAATTGGTTACTGTTCATCACACACATCTGCTATCTATATAATTTGTGGGCTGAAGAAGAGCTAGTAGTGGAGTTTGACTTTATGTACTTATTCAGAGTTAATATGCAAACTGAAGCCATGCTGTTGGGGAACTAATGTGATTTAATTGAACTGTGGTAACTGAAATTTATGCATATTGGAGCTGTTGTGGATAAGGACTGCCTCTAGTTGCCAGAAGTTAGATATAAGAGAGTTACACCTAGGAATGCAAATTTCCAGTTGCTCTGGGTACAGACAAATTGCTAGGCAGTAGCGACTGTCTTGGGCATGTGTGGCCCTCTTTATCCAGACCCCACCACTCCTTGGTGGCCATTATTATTGCACTATTCAGTACTGTAATGACAAGTGGTTATAAGCTTGTGGAATTTAAAACTTAAAGTTAATTAAAATGAAATGCAATTAAAATTCAGTTATTTTGTCACACTAGCCACATTTCAACTGTCAATAGCCACATGTAGACCTATCAATAACTCTGAGAATCCAAAAAACTAACCCTCCCAATTCAAGTTAATTTTTATTTCTTCCATAGACTAAATAGAATGAGATGAGATTTTGAGGAAGAATATCTTTTCAAGGAAAATCCTTACTTTTCCCATCTGAAAGCATTAATGCTATTGGGATTTCTCTACTCTGTGGTATAGTATTTGAGATTGCAGACCTATGGAAGAGCTCTTAGTCATCATTAATAATTTTTGAACACTTACTTTAGCAAAAAGGATAGTGATTTAAGGTATTTCTACTTTCTTTTCAATAGTGATAGCAAAGGTGGTAGAAATGATGGGGATATTGATAACAAGGTAATGGAACCAATGTCGGATTTCCCATGCCACAATACTGTTGGTCAGCAAGGGTGAGTTTTTAATATCTCAGCATATTAAGAAAATGGGGTTAAATTTTAAGATCCTTCAAGAGGAATGACAGTATGAAATTATCGGAAAATCTGTTTTACTTTCTGCTTCCTCTTTCTTTACATATGCTTACATACTTTATTTTACTTATATACAAAACGAAATTCAAATGTGTCAAAATATGCATGTTGGCTTTTTTATAACTATATTTTAAATATTCATACAGTTAGATTTGGAGAGCAGACAGAGATATTAAAAAGATTACTAATTCCTAGGCTTTGCTGCCAGTGATGCTTAGGTTATATTGGGGAAGGTAAACACAGACAGGAACCAAACAAAGAAATGAAGATGTGTGGGTGAATGGAATGTGGAAAAGTAGGTTGAAGGTTTCAAAATGCAGTGAATAGAATCCTAGGGTCTAAATTATAACACTGATGTTAATGAGTTAGTATTTAAATCATGTGTTAATGTAATGCCTGCAAAGAGGATTGCACTGAATAGGGGGAAGCCTTTAGTGAAATTCATTTCCACTGACTCTTTTAAGCAACCAGTTTTTTAGCGTTTATTTTATGACATAAAATATATTATTATTTGGGGCAAAACCTTTGTACATCC
>RJWT010003836.1:0-35178 GCA_004365215.1 Cuniculus paca | reverse complement strand
GAGCGACGGGTGTCCACATTGTCCCTTGGTGTGTGTGCTTCTGGCCGGGACGCCCTGGGTGCTGCTGGGGGAGGGCAAGCTGCCTGAGGGCTCAGCAGTCAGACATCATGAGGCTCGACTGTGTGAAGTTGATGTTTGCAGACTCAGAACGTGTGGATGTCAGCAGTCTTGCTGTTCCCGTCTAGTTCAGCAAGTAACCCTGTCATCTCGGGAGAGGTCCTAGCTCCTGGCTGTGCTGTGGCCCCTGCAGTGTGTGTTGTGATTGCTAGAAATATGCACCACAGATGTCCCTTACTTGTAGCTCTTCCATGAACTACACCAGTTTCTGGGTCTCAGATTGCAGTGGCAGCAGGGCTGCAGCTGCCCCCTTTTCAGGGCCAACAGCAGTTTCTTTATTGCCCACCCCTCTTGATGCTAAGCACTGCAGGAGCTGTCAGGATGAGGGAGGCCAGGAGGGTGGTGACTTCAGTGGGTGGTTCTGTCAGTGACTCCGTACTCATCTTTGCTCCTTGCACGCATGGAAATGTGTGTACTTCTAGCATCAGCTGGTGGAAAACCATTCTGGTTCCCCCGAATGGCTGCCTGGTAACATGTTGGTAGCCAGGGAACTCAGAAGGCAGGACAAGTGTTGGCTTGGTGTGGTTCAGAGTGCTAGGTACAATCACATGCTCTAGAATCTTGTTGCTAGTATCTCTTAGGCCACTTGGACTCAATTGTAGTTTACAAATTGTTTGAGAGTACCGTATGTTGTTGTTGTTGTTGTTTTGGCCTCAATTGTAGTTTACAAATTGTTTGAGAGTACCGTATGTTGTTGTTGTTGTTGTTGTTGTTTTTGCAGCACCAGGGATGGAACTCACAACCTCACGCTTTCCAGGCAGGCACTTAGGCCACTGAGCTAAATCCCCAGCCCTTATGTTTTTGAGACAGGGTCTCACTATGCCGTTCAGGCTGGCCTTGAGCTCACTTTGTAGCCCAGGCTGCTCTTGGACTCACAGCGATCCTCCTGTCTCAGCCTCCTGAGTGCTGGGATTACAGGCATGTGCCACCAGGCCCGGCCGTATGTTTTTTTCAATAGCTGAGCTATTGTATTTCTACAAAAAACTTAGAAATACAGTCTTGTGCCAAACTTGGTGGTGCACTCCTGTAATCCCAGTCCTCAGGAGGCTGAAGCAGGAGGATTGGTGAGTGTTCAAGGCCAGTTTGAACTACATGGCAAGATCCTCCCTGTCTCAAACAAAAACCAACCAAAAAGAGAAATGCCGTCTAATATCTGATTAGTTCATTCGTTCAAATGAGTTTTATCTTGACCCGAAATGTTTTCTGTCATAATTCATTTCACCGTAGCTTCTTTGCAGATCTGCACAGAGCAGTGGCCTGATTTTCTTGTCTGTGTCTTTCCTCTAAGGCACTCGGGGTTGCAGAGTAAGAGCAGCTGCTGTCACGTGTTTCTGAGGAAGTTGGACCCACTATGAGAGGTCCATTGAAAGCTTCAGCTTCTAGCTGTGCTGTTGCATATGCATGCAGTTAGTGTCTTACCAGATTCTGTATGTTGTAGTTGAGGAGGCAAGAAGAATGTGCTTGGAGTGATTGAAAAGTGACGTGAGAATGTGTGACTAGATGGGGCATTGTGAACTGTGAACTCCTGGAAGTGCAGGGCCAGGGACATCAGGGAGCCGAGAGGCGGGAGGCACATTGCATCTGGAGCTGGGCCTGGCTGCCAGGGTAAGGTAATGATGAGGAGAGAAAGCAGAGGTGTTCTGTTCCTGACGAGAGGACGGAAGCTGGCGGCAGTGTGGAGGTGGCAGGAAGCGTCGCACTTTATAGGCAGCTGTAAGGAGCAGCAGCAGTCTGTTAAAGCTGAACAGGTCACGTCATGGAGGGACCTTTAGGAAAGCCTTAGATTTTTCTGAGAGTATTGGCCCTTATTTGAGTTACTCACTTTAAATTATGTCTCCCCTCCCCCTTTTCGTGTGTCTCAATTTAGCACTCTGAATAACCCTGCTGATCAGATGGATGTGATTGGAGTGGGTGGCATTGACTTTGAAGATAACATCGCCCGCTTTTCCTCCAGGGGAATGACCACCTGGGTATGGTTTCTATTTCACGTGGCCCCTGGAGCCGTGGCTCTAACACTTCACAGGATTTGTCAGTGCACAGATAGAGAAGCAGCTTGTGACGCAAACCCTCCTCCACAAGTTGGTAACTGGGGCTACAGGTTGAGCTGTCATGAGGACCCAACTGGTGAGGCTGGCGAGTCCAGAGCCTCCACACAGGGTGTGGGTCACTTCTGAGCAGTTCCACTTCCACTTCTTTTTAATTTGTTTCCAAGTAACTCACTTTTTAGGTGAACTCGACTCATGCTCACTTGTCCTAACTAGTAGTAGGAAGATGAACAGTTCCCTCAATGCAAGTAGGAGCCAGCTTCCTAAGAACAGCTTAATATAAACTCTAAAATGGCAATCGTTGTATGACTCCAAAAGGTTAGTAATTCAACCGCTTGGGGTTTGGTTATGCATCCAGTTCACCTCCATTACCCATCAGAACGGAGTTTGATTCCATATTAGATGCTCCCTCAGAGAAGAACACTGGGATGCTCCCCGCTGGCTGGGGGGAGCTGTGTCCTGGGGTTCTTTGGGGTCAGGTCCTCTCATAGCTCTGACTTGACTTGTGCTGACCTCCGGCCTCGGGGACAGCCCCAGGATGATTCATGGCTTCCTGGGAACGTCTGGGCCAGGTCCATGCCTGCCACACCCCGTGTTACAGTGGTGTGTGTAGTCTTTGGTGCGAGCCTTGGTTCAGGACAGTAGTGGCTTCTGGGTGCCCCCTTTCTTCCCGCCTGGGGGCTGCACACCTTGTTGAGTTGACCCCCTGCTTGATGCCATTGTCTGGCCTCACAGTGACGGGCAGGCCTCCGTGCTGTGTGTCTTCTCAGCTGTGCTGCTCAGCACCACCTCTGTGCCATTGTACACTAGGGACTGGGGTGTCTGCTGGCATGAGTCTGCAGCTCCGCGTGCAGGCACTGGCTCCACACTGATGTGATACCACGGCCTTGGCTTTGTTGGGGCATTATGAGAAATGTTCCTGAATCTATGCAGAGTGGTGGCTGACAATCTTCACTCAGAGCCCCATTACAAGAAGTGATTAGAAAACATAGCAGATGTTTAACTAAAACATGTATTGCAGTAAAAGATACATGGCTGTTAATCCCCCTCAAAATATCCCTTCTCACTTCAAGCACACTTATCCCATCATTCTTGCCACCTTCTAAAAGTTCTCTTTTGTGCCTGTAAGGGGTATGATCAAAGTTAGGGTGAATGCGCTGCTGAGTGCTGCTGTCCTCTGGGAAGGCGGGCCTGGAAAAACATCACAGTGCATCCTTTACCTTATTCACGGATTAGACCCTGAGCAGCTGCCCGCTTTCCCTGCATTGACCGTGAAAGGGAAACGTTTTGAACTGATTCAGGACATTGAATCAGGAAGCACAACTGAAGACACAAAAGAGGACTTCCAGAACTCCAGAAAGTGGCAAGGATGATTGGATGAGGGTGTTCAGAGTTCAGATGCATGGCAATGTATCTTTTGCTGTAGTAAATGTAAAAATAATTTTTAAACATTCACCATAGCTTTTGATCATATGTCATAAGTAGTTCCATTTTTTTTATTGATTGACTGCCACGGAAGGTTTTTCTGTTCAAGTCAGCATGCTTTTTCTCAACTGAACATAAGATCCTATTGTACTTCTCATTTTGCCCCAGTGTTCAAGGAGCTTAAGAGAATATTTAATTAAACTTTATTGTAGGTTAGTCACAGACCTTCTTGATCATTCTAAGTGGTTTCTTACCCCTTTGAAACAACCAGTCATAGCCATGTACTTTTTTCCTTATAAAGAAATACTTTTTCCTAATTTTTAATTTTCTAATTCTTCTAACATTTTTCATTTATCTAGAGATAAAACAGTTTCCAGTTTCTAGTCTTAGTGATAAATCAGTGACTAGTTTCTGGTCTTACATGTTAGCAAAAATGAAATATTTACTTGATTGCTTTATGGCCTTGCTATTGTACCAGTTGTATAAAACTTTCTTAAATTTGTTTTGCACATTATCACCTAAGCTTATTTCTGATGTGCACTGAGTTTCAGACCCAAACCCATACCCCCTCCAAGTGACACTGTTGAAGTCGCTGTGTTTCTGTTCTGCTTTTATTCCCTCTGAGCCTGTGTGCCCGCACATGTGATGGAGAACCTGAGTTACCCTTGTTTGTAGGAGCTACCAGGAGGCTACGGTCGTGTGAAACCTGACATTGTCACCTATGGTGCTGGAGTGCGGGGTTCCGGTGTGAAAGGGGGCTGCCGGGCCCTCTCGGGGACCAGTGTTGCCTCTCCAGTGGTCGCAGGGGCCGTCACCTTGTTGGTGAGGTGAGTGTTGCAGCACACAGCTCCACCACTGCAGCCTTAGGACAGAGCACTCGGTGCGTCTGGCCCAAACTGGCTCTGTTCCTTCATCTTTCCAAGAGGGCGGGGGTCCCTGCTGTGGGATTTGAGCCATGTGTGCCCAGCTCACTTTTTAAGCTAGAGTGAGCTGTGGAGCACACATACAGGGAAAACAGCTATTACTCCTATTGTGGGTACATTTTTAACATGTTTAATATGCCAGATGTGGTTCACAGTTGTAATCCCAGTACTTGGGAGGCTGAGGCAGTAAGATTGCTGTGAGTTTGAGGCCAGCTGGGGCTACATAGTGAGTTGAGGGCTGACGTGAACTACATAGCAAGACCCTGTCTCAAAGAAAACCCCCCAAAATAAATACAGTTTTGTTTGAAAATAAAGATAAATAAATGTATTGGAGCTGTGTATATATCAGGCAGGGAGCACAGGGTAAGCTGTTTCCCTGCCTCGCCCTTGGGGATGTACCTTTTATTGGCTTTTACTGTGTATGTTTAAGGTGTACAATATGACATTGTGGGATACATGTAGGTAGTAAAAGATTTCACTAGCGAAGTAATCTAACGTACCTGTCTTCTTGCATATTTACCCACTCTTGTTTTGTGTCAGGGATTCTCCTTCATACCCTTAGCTAAGGGAGGCCAGTCAGGGACAGGCCAGAGTATCTCTGGACACTAACCTTGTGCCTACTAGAAACTCTCTCCCTCCTCCTTTTTGATGTAAAAATGGAGCAAGGAGAGAAGGAACTGATACCCTTGGATTTGCCCAATGGAAAGGCTTTCGCTAGAGCTCCTTTCTCCAGGCCTGTTGATTCTGCAGGTGGAAAACGCTGGTCCATTTCTCCTACTCGCCCCGATCATTAGCAGGGAGTGAGGGTTCTGGGTGTCCCGTTGAGCCCATCAGCTGTGTCTGCTGTGAGAGGCACGGCGGAGGATGAGGAGCCGGCGTTTTCCATTCCCGGCACAGCTCTCACTATGGCCATTGTGAGTGTCAGGGAGACCTTTCACTCTCCGTGCGTCCTGCAGCAGATAGAAGGCTGCTGTGCTGTTCAGAAATGCTCTGTGGCTTGATGGTAGCTCGTGGTAGAAGCCAAGCAGCAGGCAAGCGGAGCCTAACCTTTGGTATTGCTTTATAGGCAGCAAGAGGAGAGGATTGAACTATAGCTTTTAGCAGTTATTTTATTCCATTATTAAGAAGCCTAAAAAAAAAAAGAATCCTACTCTATTTTTTTCTTACTGTCAGATTTTCCGTTTAGAAAGCCTGCCTGGCAAGTGCAAAGTCCTGAGTTCAATTCCTGGTACCAAAAAAAAAAAAAAAAGCCTGCCTAGACTTGGAACCCAACCACCATCATATAAAAATATTTAGTGACTTGGGACAGTAAGTTTTCCTTTTTCGCCTTCTGAATTTTTTCCCTTCAATTTAGGAAATAAATTTACTCACATATAATACACAAAAACGAATGTTTTCATGCTAGCGTTACCCAAGTTCCTGGCCAGGTGGACCTGTGCAGTAGTTAGCTCGGGGGCGTCTTGGGGAAGCACTGCATGCCGCCCGAGCCTGTGTGCTGGGTGGTTCATCCCACGCGGGCTTCAGGTCTGGACTCACTGTTCCCTCACCGCCTGTATCCCGCCTCCTGTCCCGGTGGCCTTGGTCCCGGGTTGTTTTCTCCCTTGCCCAGCAGCTTCCCCTCCCCTGGGGAGTCAGCACCTCCTTGGTGTTCTTGCCTCCCGGAAGCTGGGTGGTGTATTTAGTCAGATAATCTGGAAAATACGTGTTACTCCTAAATTTAGCATAGACTTAGCCCATAAGTCACTGGAGAAGAGGGGTGTGGGGCTTCCCTGGGGGTCAGTCCTGAGACGTGCAGCTGTGCGCTATGGCATGAGTTACGTCTCAGCACCAGCAAGGAATGCTTGTTGGTGAGACTGGGAACTGAGTTTTACTCTTTCACTGAGAGGAAAACAGATGCTTGATTTTCCCCCCAGCACAGTCCAGAAGCGCGAGCTGGTGAACCCTGCTAGCGTGAAGCAGGCCCTGATTGCGTCCGCCCGGAGGCTGCCCGGTGTCAACATGTTTGAGCAAGGCCATGGCAAGCTGGATCTGCTCAGAGCCTACCAGATCCTCAGCAGCTACAAGCCCCAGGCCAGGTTGGTGTGCGACCTGCGCTGCAGCCCTTCTCCCTCCCTGGGCGCCCGGCTTCTCTGCTCACAGCCTCCGCTCACACAGCTCCGCTGAGTGCTCAGCCGTGGCTTCTCCCTGGCTGCTGGGTAGCCAAGGTCCTGTTGCTTTCAGAGAAATATGTAGTTTGTTCAACTTCTTAAACTTCCAAGGTACTCCTAGGCTTACGAATTTTGTTAAAATAGTTTCCAGTTACCATTTCCATTTGCTTGGCTTCCCCAAACGCCAACATCTCAGTGGATCGAAGTACAAGTGTTAATAGTAAGATCGTCACCATTGGTACAGTGAGTGCTGTCCTCCAAGGACCTGCAGCCACTCACACCTTGAATTTTACCTGTCATGTTTGTCAGCTTTATTGTCACCGAGACCCAGTGCCCACCTGACACCCACAGCTTGAAGGTGGCGAGGTTTAATTTGCTGCTGGTTTCAGACCACAGTCCACTGGCTCCAAGAAAGAGACACAGTGGACGAGTGTGATGGGGAAGACTGCTTAGCTCATTGTGCCAGGGAGCACGCAGCGGAGTGGGGGCAGTGCCGGAGCGCAAGGGCCTGGGGCAGGCAGACCCAAGGCCACATCCCCTCTACTGGCCAGACACACGCAGGGGATGCTCCACCACCCTGTGCTAAGTGCCACACCCCTCCTGTTCCCTGTGTGGTTTGGGGTCCAGGCTCCATGTTGCCTTTTGTCATCTTGATCTCTTCTGACTCTGGCTATATCCCAGTCCCCTCCTTTTTTTTCTTTTTCTTTTTATTTTATTGGTACATTTTAGATAACATGTAATTATAACATTTATCATAGTGATCCCAACCCTTTTCTATGTTTTTGTTTTGAGATAAACTAAGTTTCAAAATCATTAATTCGTTCGGTTGCCCAGGCTGGCCTTGAACTTGCTGTCCTCCTGCCTCAGCCTCCTACAGTGCTGGGACTGCAGTTGTGCACTGCCACACCCAGCCTGTTCATCTGTCTTTAGTTGTTGCTTCTGACCTTGACTTTATGGAGAGTGCCAGTCACTTATTTTGTAGACTCTTGATATGAGCTTGTCTGATGTTTTCAAATGAAGTTGTTTCTTTTTCACTAAGAATTTTTTTTCAGCTTTTATTTTAAAATGATTTTAGCTTTATGACAGAGTTCCCAAAATAGTACATGAGAGCCCATAAATGCTTCACTTAGCTTTCCCTGGTGTAGACATTTTCTGTAACCACATTAGCAGGCTCGTCGTGTCCTGGAGGCTCACTGAGCTGCACTGGTGACAGGTCTGCAGGCTGACTTACCCACTGCCCCATGCGGGCCCTGCTGCTGCTCTGGGACCCCACGCTGCACTCAGTTGTCCTGTCCCCTTTGTCTCCTCAGTCAGGGCAGGGCCTCATTTTCCTTTGTCTTATGTTAATACTGTTAATTTTCATCATTGATTAAGATGATGCATCCGTCCTGGTCTTCCAAGGAGCAGATGCCAAGAGAAGTTTAGGTGGCCAAGAGAAGCCCTGGTGTGTGTGTGTGTGGTGGGGGGTCCTTTAGGGGCTGGGGAAGGCGAGGCAGGGAGAGTTTGGGGACTGTACAGCTCTGCCACCTGTGAGGAGCAGAGGGAAGGAGCCTTTGTGAGGAAGAGCCGCAGGCTGCAGCACAAGCAGAGCATAGTCCTGGCTGCTGAGAAACCCTGCCACTGGAGCCACCTGGTGGAGGAGTGCTGTGTGGCTGTCCTCTGCTGTTCACTGGCCGGAGCAGCCCAAGGAAGTGTGGCTTTGGCCCTGGGGGGCAGGGTGGTAGGGGGAGGCCTGATGGGCACAGCTGCCAGCATCTCCCCTGGACAGCTTCTGTTTTCGCTGGTGACTGCTGTGCACTCTTCAGGGCGTGCCTTGAGATGATCCTGGTTCTCAGCAGTTCGCTCTCCCTGGGTTTCGTGTCTGCTTATGGCCTTTGCTTGCCGCGGTTACTACTGAGGAGTTTGGCGTGTGCTGGTTTTTCTGTTTCCCTCATTGTGCACTTATTTCATTAACAATTGGAATTCTGGAAGGAAGAGCTGCCCTTTCTCTACTATTTATTTATTCAGTTACTTGTATTGGTGTGGCTATGTGGCTGTTTGTTCTAGTCCATAGATTATAATCTGTTGGCCTCATTGTTTCACTTGTTGCTCAGATTGTCCCAGCAGTAGCTGGGGGAGTCCCTTCCCTTTGCCTTCTGTGTCTCATAGCAAGTGTCTCCAGCGTGTTCTGAGCATTTTCTTTTCCTGCGCAGCATAGGACCTTTCACGGTGTATTTCCACACCCCAGCCTTGGGTTCAGTTGGAGAATGATACAGTATTTAGAAACCAAGTGTGCTTGTAGCTGATGCACAGACACACCCACACATGCACGTGCACACATGCATGCACCTTCTCTACCTGTTTCTGTGTCTCCATCTGTGTGTAGTTAACTAGAAATGTGCTCACACCTTCCAGCGTACACCGTCACACTTGTTCTGGCCTTCCCACTCCTGTTCGGTGCTCCTTTCTCCAACAGGGAGAAGCCTGGCTTTCACCAGTCATGTGTGTGTGCTTATTTGCACCCTCCCAGTGTGTGCACAGCGAGCTGTTTTAGAATTGCTAACCCGTACCTTTGTGAAGAACAAATTCATTAACAGAAGTATGTTTGTGAATAGTGCTGTAATCCTTACCATTACAGAATAAAGTCGTACTGTTTTCCAGAGTTATTTAGGTTAAGTTTTCTTGCTGTTCATGTTTAATATAGGTGGGCTCATTTTAGTATTTGTATTCCTTTCTGGATTTCCTCACCTCCTGGTTGATTTCATCCAGCCTTTGGGTATGTGAGGCATTACCATAGTTGTAAGGTCAGAACTGTACACAGCCGAGCATGGTGGTGCACACCTGTAATCCCAGCACTCAGGAGGCTGAGGCAGGAGGATTGCTGTGCGTTCGAGACCAGCCTGGGCTACAAAGTGAGCTCAAGGCCAGCCTGAACTACATAGCGAGACCCTGTCTCAAAAAGGAAAAAAGAACTGTACACAAAAGCACACCCACTGTACCCCACAACTCCTTCCCTTGCTTCCATACTCTGTAATATTTGGTTTTTGTTAATCTTCCTTCATTTTTTTCTTTGAAAATGAGCAGATACACAGTAGAGTGTTACTTCAGGTAATCGTTCCTTTGACTTCGCCTTCTTGTCCACAACTGTGGTAGAAGTCAGTCCCTTAGCAAACAGAGCGCTCGCTCCGCTTGGCAAGTGCCTTGAGGGAAGGTGCCGCTGTTTATTCAGCCTCGGTCTGCAGGTGGGTGTTCAGGTTGTTCCCTGTCCTGCAGTCATAAACTGTCGCACTGAATGACCTTGTGCCTTTGGCAGCGGGGTTGCTTCAGGGTAGATCCCAGGGTCCAGCTCTGTGCAGAGACAGCTTGGCAGATGTTGCTGTGTTCCCCCCAGAAGGGTGGTAGCAGTGTCTCCTTCCCCAGCGGTGTGAGAGTCGGAGACTTCGTCACATTTGTTACCTTTGTGCCAATTGTATGGGTGAGAAATGGTTCTTCCCACTGCTTTAATTTGGAGTTTTCTACTTTGAGTGGGCTATTATTTTTTCTTGTAAACCATCTGTTTATTTTTCTTATTTTTCTATGGAGTGTTTGGTCCCTCCATTTTGAAGTTTTTTGTATATACTAACCCTTGGTCAGTGATACATACTGCAAATCTTTCTCCCAATTTGTCAGATTTTTTTTGTTTTGTTTTGGTTTGGTTTTTTGATTGTATGTAAGAGAATTTTTTTGCCATGTAGTTTTTCTTTTTGTTTTTTAAAATAGATTCATGTTAGTCATTTGTTGTTCCTGCCGCCTCTGTTTTGAGTTGTTAGCCTTTCTCTGTACCAAGTGAGGTAAAAAGGAAATTTTCTTGTCTTTTTTTCTGATATTTGTTTGTTTTTGAGACTCTCTGATCCGTTTGAAATTTATTATGTACGGTGTGAGGTCTGGGTCCAATTTATCTTTTATCAGATGGCCACCCACTTGTTAGAGCCGCGTGTATTAAAAAGTCCGTCTTTGCCTCAGTGATGTGAAGTGCCATCTTGGTCATGTTCTGACTTTTCATATACACACTTGGGTTTGACCCTGTCTTTCCCTCCCAGGCACTGGCCTGCCTGTGTGTGTGGGCGCGGTCCGTGTTCCTTGCTGTGAACTACCCTCAAGTCCTGCGCGCATATGGCTGTTCGTAGTAGGCGAGCCATCCTGAGGGAGACAGGCAGCGGAGCACAGCCAGCCTCACGTCCTCCTGACGTTCCCATGAAGGTCTTCTGGGGTCCCACCCTGTTGAAGCACTCGCCTCCCGCATGGCTTCCAGCTGCTAGGGACGATATTAACCAGCACAAACTCCTCTCACATGAGGAGAAATGGGAGCGCCGTGCTGCTCCTCTGCGCTGCTCCTCTGCGCTGCTCCTCTGCGCTGCTTCTGTCTGGGCCCCAGGACCAGTACAGGCTGAGTGTTTTGCTAGAAGGACGCCTGACTCGGCTAAAATGAGTGTGGTCGTGTGCTGCAGCGGCACAGTAAGGGTGCAGAGCAGGTGTGTAAAGGCAAAGGACACTTGGGTGCAGGGAGTGTGTGGGGAAACCCAGGCTTAGGCTTCCTGAGGTCCCTCTGTCCTGCCCACCACCAGGCTGGTCTCTCAGAGCTGCCCCTCCCCCAGCAGCAAACCGCATGAACACACATGTGTGTTTCTGCCCGGGGAAGCCTGAGGTTTCCACCAGGGCTGGTTACACACATTGTCCACCAGTCATAACTACCAAAGCTCCAGACCTGCGGGAGGCAGGCGGCATCCCCGTGCTCTGTGCTGTTTGTGACGGCAGTCTAGCAGACTGGCCCAGAGCCTCCCCGCACGGCTCAGTTCCCAGACGCCAGCCTGGGGGGCCAGGCAGACAGGCCCTTCTGAAGTGTGCAGACTGCGTCCTGCTCACTGCGCTTCCCCATCGTCCTCTGACGTGGTCCACTCTTAACACTGCATTTCTGTTTCAGTCTCAGCCCCAGCTACATCGACCTGACTGAGTGTCCCTACATGTGGCCCTACTGCTCCCAGCCCATCTACTATGGAGGAATGCCAACAATTGTCAATGTTACCATCCTCAATGGCATGGGAGTCACAGGAAGAATTGTGGATAAGGTGAAACCTCTCTCTGACTTGTTGGTGACTTAGATACGGCCCAGGCCTTTGTGCTTTAGTTGTCTCTGTTGAAACTAAGAAAGCAAAAATGCTCCTTTTCTGTCCAGGGTCACAGAGCCGCTGTGGGTGGCGTTTGCTGCACCCTAAGTCCTGTACAGAAAGGTCAGGGCATGAGTTAAGGAAACCAGTTTCATTTTTTTTTGCTTTGGCACGATGAGTTTAGAAATGACAAAGTACATTTGATTCTTCATATTTTATTCCTTGTTAGGCGTGAGTGGGCTGCTGTGTTTACAAGGTATGATCTTCCTTTGAAATTTTGCTTTTATAACTTTTTTGATGACTTATTTTATAGACATTATCACAACAGTAAGGGACTGGGGAGAAAGAGTAGAAAAACTGGCTTCCAGCCCCAGCACACTAGTACAGCCCTATTTAAAAAATATTTACCAGTCCCTTACCTGAAATACATACTTTTTGTTATCTTTGTGTGATAGGTAAAAACTTACTTTTTCAGTTCTCATTGTGATGTAAACCTTTAAAAATGCCCCAGTGTACTTTCATTGCTTTTTTAAAAACATGATACTGAGTTGATCTAATTTATTTACTGTTTTCCCTTGCTTGAACGATTAGATGGCTTTCAGTTCTGAACGTCTCACTGTATTTGAGTGTATGGTTTGCTTTTCTTCTGAATCATTTCCTTAACATAACTCCCTGGTTTGGAACCCTGAATCAGAGAGCGTGAACATCATTAGCGTTCTTGGCACAGACACACAAAGTCTTTCCGAGAGAGTTACGTCAGTTTAGACAGCGGCTGGTGGTATTTAGAGGGAACATGTCAGCATGTCTGTGTCAGTGGTACATCTTTTTTTTTTTTTTTTTTTTTTGTGGCACCAAGGATCAAACTCGCAAACTTGTGCTTGCCAGGCAGGCACTTAGGCCGCTGAGCTAGATCCCAGCCCTTGTGTTTTTGAGACAGGGTCTCGCCACACCATTCAGGCTGGCCTTGAGCTCACTTTGTAGCCCAGGCTGGTCTTGAACTCGAAGTGATCCTCCTGTCTCAGCCTGCTGAGTGCTGGGGTTATAGGCGTGTGCCACCAGGCCTGGCTGGTACATTGTTTTTATTCTTTTATTTCATGAGTTTTTTTCAGAAATGGATGTATAATTTATATAACATTCAGCCTTTTAAATCAGGTGATTCATTGGTTTTCATGTCTTTACAAGATTGTGCCAGCGTCTCATTTCGAAACATTCTTTTGCCCCTTGAGGACATCTCGTACCCACTGTAGCAGTCACTCCCAATTTCCCCCTCCCTCGGGCCTTTCTGCAGCCCCCAGTCTTTCTGTGTCTGGGTCTGTCTGTCTAGCATACTTCATGGGGACAGACTCACAGCATTTGTCTTGTTGTGATGGTTTCTCGTTGGGTCTAATGTTTCAAGGGTCATCATGGATTAGTGCTTGATCCCTTTTGATGGCTGAGTGTTACTCCACTTTTGGAGTGGGCATTTGGCTTTTCTAGGTGGTGTGTCTTTCGACTTCCCATTTTAGAGGGATAAGATGGGTGCCATGTTTAATGGCACTTTTTCAGTTATTTGTGAGGTGGACCTCTGTATCTGAGTTTACTGATTATATTTCCTCTGTTTGAATTACCCTGTCTTTTTATTGGCTTTTTTTTTTTTGCACTGGGAATCGAACTCAGGACCTCGTGCTTGCCAGGCAGACGCTGTGCTGCTGAGCTATACCCCGGCCATTGACCCATTTTTATGAGATTGAGATTTTCTTCATCAGTGCTAACAGTGTCATATTTGGTATGTCATATTGGTATATTTTTTAAAGAAAGTTCCTGCCAGGTTATTGTTTTCTTTGTTCTTTATTTATCTTTCTATAAAATTTTACTTTTCGACGTAGTTGGAAATTCTTTTGTGATTACTTCTATTGTTGAAAAAGATAGAAATTTATCCCTACAGAGATAATACAGTCTCGGTTTTAAATGTCCACTGATCTTCCTGTTCCACTGAATGTTTTCATCTGTGTCCGTTTGCTGTGTGACATAAGAGATGAGTGAAAATTAATTTTTCTCAGTTTCCAAACAGTAGCCCTGAGAGCATTCATTAAAAACCCCTTTCCTTCTCACTGTGTGATGTTGTATCCTACAAATATTTCTCCTCCCCAGATTCATTGTTTTATTTTATTTTTTGTGATATACTGATTCACTTGGGGAGCATATTCTTGCTCTGTGGCTTTTGAAGGAAATGAGTGATTTGGGTTCATTCGAAATGATGGCCGATTAAAAGAGCAAGTGTATGTTTCTGCCAGATGGTCTCCTCGTTTTCTGCTTTCCTCTGATCTCAGAAGAACAGCAAGGGCAATACTCCACAGCCAAGCCCACCCTGCCTGTAGTGGCCCCTCACTTGCTACAGGATTTGATTGGGGAAAACTCATGTTGATGGCATTCAATGCCTTTCAGAAAGTTAATGTGATTCTCTTGGTATACAGCTAACTGACTTCTAACCTCAGATCAAGAGGTTTCATTTACATAAGCTCCTTTCCCCCCCACCTCTTTTTGAGACAGGGTCCCTAATTCGGGCTGGCCTTGAACTCCCTATGTAGTCCAGAGTGGCTTCGAATGCTTCAGGGTGATCCTCCTGCCTCAGACTTTTGAGTGCTGGAATTTCAGGCATGTGTTACATGCCTGGCCTATACAAGTTCTTTCATGAGAATTTTCATCAAAGAACTTGGCATGTGTACCCCTTTCTTTATGGGGGGGGGGTCTCATGAAATTGGCTACTAAAATAGTGACCTCCAGGTTCCATAGTACCTGTGTGCACACCTTGCCTTTCCCAGTATAGCGAAGTACAGAATTTCTCAAGAGCGGACATGGGTGGTAGGGGAACTGAGTCTTGCCTGGTTCTGAATGGTCCCACTCTGTGCCTTCACTTCAGTCTGGCCTGGTTTCTTTCCCTGCAGCCTGACTGGCAGCCCTATCTGCCGCAGAATGGAGACAGCATTGAAGTCGCTTTCTCTTACTCCTCGGTGTTATGGCCTTGGTCAGGCTACCTGGCCATCTCCATTTCTGTGACCAAGAAGGCAGCTTCCTGGGAGGGCATTGCCCAGGGCCATGTCATGATCACGGTGGCTTCCCCAGCAGAGACGGAAGTAAGCAGTGCCAGAAGTGGCTTGTTTCTCTTCACCTTGTCCAGTCCTTTGCCAGGAGGGGAGGGAGGGGCGACCTTAAGGCCGAGATTTCTGTTCACAGTGCAGTGGACAGACAAGGTGAGCCTTGCAGGCGCAGGCAGCATCCCGGGGCTCCGGGCAGCAGAGCTCACTGCCTGTTCTGCAGGTGAGACCAGGCTACTTGTTCTTGGTGCGGCTCTGGGGATGAGTTTGGCCAAGTTTCAAGCTCAGGATGAGGGCAGTAGAAATGGGTTCTCTAAAAGGAAGTGTAGGATCATCCTGTATAACGCTTGTTTTTTGGAACAAGGTGCCTTAAATTCTGTGTTCAGCTCTTAAGAGTTTGAATGGAATTAGTTGTGGCACATTCAGTCATACACGCGTGTGTACAAATTCTCATGTTCAGATTTTGTGGGTTAAATTGGTAAATAGAAATGACCTCTTTGAACCTGAAAACTTTGAGGGTTTTTTTTTCTGAGAAAAGGGAACATTTCAAGTTTCTGTTTTTTTTTTAAGTCAAAAAATGGTGCAGAACAGACATCAACAGTGAAGCTCCCAGTTAAGGTGAAAATAATTCCTACCCCACCTCGGAGCAAGAGGGTCCTCTGGGATCAGTACCACAACCTCCGCTACCCCCCTGGCTACTTCCCCAGGGACAACTTAAGGATGAAGAACGACCCTCTGGACTGGTAAGTGGCTGCCGTGCTCGGGTGCTCGTCAGCCTGTCCTTCCAGCTGGGGCTGAGCACCTGTGTTCTGCCACCTTTGGGGGCCCTCGCCGTGCTCTGAGCGCACCCAGACTCCTCCTGTGAGATGTTCACCATTGTAGTTAAGTGTGCGGTGAAAACCTTGACGTCCTCTGCAGTTGCTTGCTCCCAGACTTCTCTCGTTGTGTCGTCCAGCACATCTGATCAGTCCCACTGTCATGCTGTCCCCAACCATTCCCTGTGTGGCCTTCTGCTCCACCCCCAGCAGAGGCCACACATTCCTCTTTAGCTTCCTGGTGGGTCTCATGTTGTTCGAGTTCTCCTAAATTCCATTCCAGTTCATGTTTGGAAACAACCCACAGTTGGGGCCAGGGGTACAGCTCAGTGGCACAGTGCCTGCCTGCCAAGTGCAAGGTCCTGAGTTTGATTCCCGGTATCAAAAAAACCCAAAAACAAGCCACAGTTTTCAGTGACAGGGAGCCTGGGTATGAAAGCACAGCTGCTCTCATGCTTTCCTTCTCTTACCAGTGACTGCCTCTTCAGACCTGTTCACATGGCCAGACCCCTGGGCAGGGCTGCATGGCCCTCCTGGGACGGGGCTGCTTCCTTCCCCGGCCCTCACATGGCCCTGGCCAGCTGCGGGCCCATGCAGGGCTGCTGGGCTGACCCTCTTGGCCCAGGCTCATTTCTGTCGTCCTCCACTGGGCTCAGCACCACGCTCCTTCAGAGATGGCCAGGCAGGCCTTGGTTGGGAGTGAAAATAGGTCACCGTAGTGCCATGGCTTACTGCTTTTCAGGAATGGTGACCATATCCACACGAACTTCAGAGACATGTACCAGCATCTGCGAAGCATGGGCTACTTCGTGGAGGTCCTCGGCTCTCCCTTCACGTGCTTTGATGCCATGCAGTACGGTGAGCAGGGGTGGTGTGCTGGCTAGACCTTCATCCAGCCTAGTCAAATGTGTGCGAAATGTTTGAGAACGAACCTCAGTTTTCAGTGATAAGCCAGTAAGGGGGCCCTGGGGGTGGTCCCCACTTGCTGCCCAATGTGGGAACAAACTGACCTGCACGCCAGTTGCAAGTTAGGGTTGTGACAGTTCAAATATGGATGTATCAGATGGGGAACGAGGATATTTATAGTCTTTAATTAAATGAAGTTCTGTATTTTACATTGAGGACAGATGAAAACCAGAAACCACACTGAGCTGTTCCCTGTGTGTTGTCGGGCTCTGATTCTCTGTTTTTCACCCTCTTCTATGGTGGTGGTGTGGTACAGGTTGGCACAAACCAAATTATAGAAGCCAGTAGCCTTACTGGATCTGGATCCCAGTAAGATACTGTGTTTCTGAAACAGTGACAGTTTTCCAATCTTGGCTCTCTGTCCCTCAGGAACTTTGCTAATGGTGGACAGTGAGGAGGAGTACTTCCCTGAGGAGATCGCCAAGTTGAGGAGGGACGTGGACAATGGCCTTTCACTCGTCATCTTCAGTGACTGGTACAACACCTCCGTTATGAGAAAAGTGAAGTTCTATGATGAAAACACAAGGTGCGTAGGCACCAGCATTTGGATAAAAGCGCGACTTTGGGGAATTAAATTTTACCTAGCAGTACTTTTATGACCCTCTGGCATGGTAGTGATCTTTCTAGGCAACAGAGTGCATGAGTGGAAAAGCTCTTTGTCTGCACAGAGCAAAGTTGCTCATAAAGTAAGGTGCTGGTTGATCTGAAGTGGTAATTTAGAGGCCCATTATCTTTCTTTACCAATTTTTAGATATAGGGACTTGAAGTTTTTGTTCAGTTCTTTTGCAGCTTCCCATCTTTTTATTACTGAATATATGCAGATTTAAATGCACCAAAGAAACTATTATTTATAGAGAACTTCTGGTTAATTAAGTATTGATCAAGGACTCCTAGTGTATTGCAAATGTGTCATCCTTATACTTTGAATTTTTCTCTTCAGAATCTGTGAATTGAACTTTTATAAGCTTCTTTCTCATTTCTTTTGCTTCATTGACCCTGGGGAGGTCTGGGCTAAGCGGTTACATGTGGTGCATTCCAGTGAAGTAGAGTGTTAGTTCATAAAGTGAAGCTGTGATGTATTCTGCACATCGGCTGAAGCAGTTATGTTTGCAGTATTTCTGAAACCCAGACGGCTGGTTTCAGTTGACTTTTCATGTGGACAGATGGACTGGATTGTTTCAGGAGACATTCAGCTTGCTCATGGAAAGATGAAGTATATACTCCAGGGGTTTTTTTGATTCGGTTTGGGATATGTTTGCAATACAGGGAATTGAACCTAGGATGTCTGTACTGAGCTACATCCCCATTTTGAGACAAGCTGTCCCTAAGTTGCCTGGGCTGGTCTTGAAGCTGTAGTCCTTCTGAACCAGTCTGAACCAGTCTCCGCAAGTAACACTTTTACTTACTTCTTCCATGTGCTGTTCTACCTTCACAGGCAGTGGTGGATGCCAGATACTGGAGGAGCCAACGTCCCGGCTCTGAACGAGCTGCTGTCTGTGTGGCACATGGGGTTCAGCGACGGCCTGTACGAAGGGGAGTTCGCCCTGGCGAACCACGACAGTAAGGCTCTGCGTTGTCAGAGGGCGCTGCTCCCGGGGCAGAAGAGCACACGCTGAAGTCCAGGATTCAGAGGGAATGGTGTATTCCTGCATAAGCCGGCTGGGCCTGAGGCAGCATCCCTAAGTGCTTCTGTAACACGTGTCACACATTCAAGTTTTGTCCTGGATTTTAAAATAAAAATATTTTATATAAGCCTTCTAATTTCAGTGCCACCAGTGGGGTCTTAACGACATATTCTCAAGTGGGAAACGCCCCTAGGTTCCTGGTTATTTATAAAATTCTGTTTATGAAATAACTGTCCATGGCCCATTTAAGAAGTTTCCCTACAGGTAAATTTTTGGTTGTAGTTTCTAGAACACTGTCTTGAACACGGTTGTTACTGGTTTTGCAAGTCCCGACAGGTTGTTTTGAGCCTGGCTCTCCAACTGACAAAATCTGTTCAGCATCCATATGCTAATAGTGTTTTTTTACTTGAATTTTTTGTAGTTTAAGTGTGATAAGGCAGTAGCAGCTTCTCTCTCAGGATTAAAAACAATGTTTAAAAATACTCGCTATCCATAGGCTATGTTTTGGATAAATTGGGTAGCTGGTGACTGAAGCGTTCCTGTAACTTTGGCCAACTGTTTTCCAGTGTACTACGCGTCAGGGTGCAGCATCGCTAAATTTCCAGAAGATGGCATAGTGATAACACAGACTTTTAAGGACCAAGGTAAAGGACACTGCTCATAGGCTCTTTAGTTCCTTTTTCTCCTTCTCTTCACACTCCTTCCTCACGCCTCTCCTTTTCTTGGCTTCTTTTGATAATAGCTTTATTGCATTGTGTTTGTATTCTATAATGTCCACCCTTCCAAAGTATCCAATCCAGTGGTTTTTAGTGTGTACATAAAATTGCACATCCATCCCTGTCTACCTCCTGACCCCAGCACCACCCTGGAAATATAGTCATTTCTGGTCCCTTGCGAAACACCATATTGCTGTGCGGTGCCTGCCTTAGCACGGCTTCAGCAGGGCTCAGTAGAGGCAAAGGTGGGCAACACAGACTCATGCTGACCACTCGACTGTGTGTGTAGTGACCACTACAAAAGAAGTGGAATGGCTGGGCACAAGTGTTTGTTTCTATGTATGACCTGTTTTGCTTTTGATTGTCTGATGACCATAGAAAATTTTTGACTGTTTCGGAGTTCTTTGCTGTATAAAGATGAAACGCATTAATTATAGTGTGGCCTCTGAAATTCTCAAGGTGTGTTCCATTTAGTTTTGCTTAAGCTGCAGGCAGACATCAGTGTCTGTGAGAGCACTGAGCATGCAGAGCCCATCTGGTGAGCAGGGGCAGGATGGGCCTCCTCTGCCTTTGCAAGCTGGGGCAGGGCAGTAGTGCGGGATGGAGCCCAGGACGTCCTTCCTGGGCCTTTGCTTGCATGCTGACATTCTGAGCCCTGGGGCACCTCTCCTCTCTGACAGGCACAGCGAGGCTGTCCGCTGCCCCAAATGATAGTCCCGTGGGAACATGTTAGTGGTGTGTGTTTCCAGATGACAAGCGTCTCACATTGTAGAGGTTGCTGTTCTCTGTGATTGAGAGGGACCGTTTTATTAGTTGAGAATGTGGAGCTTTAGAGTTTCTCAGCTTCCCTATTTGCAGTTACAAAGTAGAACTTGTATTTATATTACCTGCGAGGATTCCCCCGCGTTCATCAAGCAAGGTCAGTCAGTGCGCCGGTCTGTAGTTGCTAGGGTTCTGCTTTAATTTCAAGCACGTGGTCACCTTGTCTTCCAGCCCTTGTCACCGTCCCCGGAGGTTTGGTGATTCTCTCTAAAAGCAGTTCTCACAGGCAGCATCACGTTCAGTGCTCAGTGCAAGAGAGAGTTAAAGATGTGGTCCCCGGGCTTGCTGCCCTCTGGCACCTCATTGTCCGGGTTGAGGTATGAGGGGAGCAAAAGTAGATACAAGGATGCCTGTTTCGGTTGTCACCCTGGCACCGTTTGGAAGTCTGTGTCTGGAATGTCATTGAGAGTGAGAATGAGAATGAGAAGTCCTCCCTCAGCCCACGGGCTCATTGCTGCATTGTGTTGTTTCAGGATTGGAGGTTTTAAAGCAGGAGACAGCGGTTGTTGAAAATGTCCCCATTTTGGGCCTTTATCAGATTCCAGCTGAGGGTGGAGGCCGGATTGTGCTCTATGGAGACTCCAATTGCCTGGATGACAGTCACCGGCAGAAAGGTACGAGAAAGGCGCATGGGATTTAGTGGCTAGAGCACGCGGATCCCTTCTTCCCATTTGGCCAGGAAAAGCAGCGATAGAATGCTGGCGAGTAAACAGACGCCCGCTCCCGAGAGCTGGAGACAGCGTGGGAAGTTCTGGTGGCTTTAATGCTTGGAATATCTTGACAGTGTCTAATAAGCAAAGCAAGCCTGCTCTTCAAGCTGCGGTGCCTTCCTCTGTCTTCCAGTCCCATAGCCAGTGAGCCAGTGTCACCACACTGAGTGCCGGGCCCCCTCACCCTGCTCAGGGATGCGGTGACAGTTGGCCACATGTGTACCCTGTTCAGGTCTGGCCCAGCCTTCAGGCCATACTGCCTGGAGGCCCCTCCCCCAGCTGTCCCCCAAGATCTGCAGGACTGGGTTGTCGAGAACCTTTATCCAGGGTGGGGTGGAGGGGAGGCAGAGGGCACTGAACTCCAGAGCTCTTCTGCTCCTTGTCTTCAGCCTGTCTTGGTGCAGCTTCCGAAAGTGGCGATTTGGGGCTTAGACATAGACTGCTTAATTTCCGGATTTTTGTGGAGGAGGAGACGGGCGGAAGTGTCGTGTGTATTTGTCTGGTGAGATGGTGACAGTACCAGCCGTGAAATCTGGAGGGATGAGTGGGGAGCTAGCCGGTGAGGGCCCGCTTGTTCTTGGACAGCGCCTGGGCAGCAAGGAGAGCTGAGTGGTGTTACTGCTCTCGGACTTTAAGGCGCGGTTCACTACACTCCAGGCATTTATGTAAACCCCAAGAATATGCTTGGTCTTTTTAAAATCAAAAATGAGGGTTAAAGTCACAGTTGAAAGATTAATGTTTTATTTCCACAGAGATTGTCTTTTAAGATCTGAGCTCTGGTAAGAGTCTTCATTAAAATTTTAAATACCTGGGAGACTGTCCTCGTTTTTAAATTAGAAATAGCAGCTTTTAGGGTCTTCCAGGGCCTTCATGTCCTCACAGAGCGCTCTTCGGAGAGAGAGAGGCCCTGTGCAGCGTGTTCCTCTCCTGAGGTGCGCGTTGTCATCGGCGGCGCTGACGGCGGGGCGGGCAGACTGAGGAGAGCAGTGTGGAGGCACAGCTTCAGCTTGGTACCGCAAGGGGCTGGCCTGCGGTTCTCAGTGGGGGCTCTGGACAGTCTGGAGCCTCAGCGCTAAGGTGTCCTCAGAGGAGAATCAACCACACTGGCAGGGACCCCCTGACTCGAAGGCCAGTCCAGAGTCGTGAGTGCCATGGGTCGACCTGGAGCCACGTCCCTGCAGTGTGCCCTGATGGTGTGAGTCCACTTCCTGCCCCCAGGAGCACCTCTGGGACGATGGTGGAAGCCGAGGCGCTGTTGTGCCCCGTTCTCTCCCCTTTTCCTCGGCGTCCTTGTTCTCCAGCACTGAGCTCCATGCTGTCCTGGTCTGGGAGGAGCCCAGAACAGTTGGCCCAGCCCAGCGACAGTGGCAGCGACCTGCCTGGAGCCCTGGGCGCTGTTGGCCAGTGCTGGTGTATGCCGACCTGGGTGGGCTGCAGCGCCTGCTGTGGAGAGTTGGCTCCCATGAGGACGGGGCCCTGGGGTGAGCCACGGTCAGTTTGACCTCGCTTCTGAGTCCTAGGTACTTGTTTCTCCGTCTTTTAGGGAGTTAACTTTTTTTATTTTGCTGTAGAGATTCCTTTTTCTAAAACCGAATTCCTAAACCACATGCCTGTTACCCTGCAGACTGCTTTTGGCTTCTGGATGCGCTCCTGCAGTACACATCGTACGGGGTCACCCCGCCCAGCCTCAGCCACTCGGGGAACCGGCAGCGCCCTCCCAGCGGAGTGGGCTCAGCCGCTCCTGAGAGGATGGAAGGTGAGTGGCCTCCTCCAGTGGCCTCCGTGCTGCTTCAGGAAGTGGGTTTCTTAATGGCTACACAGTAGTGTTTCTTAATGGCTGTTGGTGCTGAGAAGGCAGGGGCCTAGCCTCCTGCTCCCATGGTGGGTGGGCACTGAGGGGCCATGCTGCCAGCCCTCATCCACGCTCACTGCCGCCCTCACAGGTGAGACCCCTGCTGAGATGGTTGGGCGCACTCACTGGGTACCAGGCACAGGGCTGGGGTGCTTTACAGGGCTTAGCTTGCCAGCCCTCCCATGGTCCTGTGAAAGCAGATGTTAATGTGTCAGCTTGCAGATGAAGTGGAGCTGAAGGGAGCTGAGGAACTGCCCAGGTCACAGGCAGGTGGGCAGCAGAGCTGGCAGGGACCCCAGGCCTGTGCCAGTGCTCTGGAGCCTTCGTCCACTCTGCACGGCAGGACGGGTCACATACCCAGCCTGCCCCAGCGCTCCTCCCTACAGGTGAACATGATGTCACTGAAAACTTTCCACCGAATTTTTAAGATCTCCAAATCGTAAAAAAATAAAAAGGCAAAACATTTTGATACTGTACTTTAGCACAGTACATCAAAAATACCATCCAGAATGTGACACCGAGTTCATGTCAGGTGCTCAGTAGCCACCTGCAGCCAGTGGTCACAGCACAGGGTGGAGTGGATCTGAGTAACGCAGGGAACTTCGGAGATGCAGAGAATTACATATTTCACAAGAGACAGATTCTTTTTGTGACTGCATCTCTAGGTTCCTCGAAGGCAGCCTTGTGTGGTGACAGTCAACAGAGGTTGGCCGCCCAGTGTCATGCACACAAATGACCAGGCTAAAGGGAACAGTGCTGGGTTTTCTGCACTCCGATGCAGCGGAGAAGACATGCGCTCTCTGGGCAGCACGTCGAGTGTGGGCCGAAGCCCGTGGGGACAGCTGGCAAGGCACAGAGGGCTCTCTGTGGGCAGGAGGCACAGACACGTGGAGCCATGACTCCTCCTGGTGTTCATCACAGTGATGGTTTCCTTTCTTGTTGATGTTGCTGGTAACCACAGGAAACCATCTTCATCGGTACTCCAAGGTTCTCGAGGCCCATTTGGGAGACCCGAAGCCTCGGCCTCTGCCGGCCTGTCCACACCTGTCTTGGGCCAAGCCACGGCCTTTGAATGAGACAGCACCCAGGTCAGTGTCTGACTGCACTTCCTCTCTTTCCACAAGGCGTATGACTCACTCTCTTTTTAATAGGAGAGAGTGGAATTTTACTGGCATTATTATTGAATAATCACATCTTCTGGCTTGTCATTTTCAGGTGGTTATTGAAATTAGTGAACCCCCACTGTGACCTTAGCAATATGTTCTTTGGTGCCATCCTGCATAATGAGTGAGTGCTTGGAGCATCAGCCCACATTTGAAAGCCATGGTCCAGCTGAGCTGTCACTGAGCAGCAGCCAGCTCGTCCTGGGGAGCTGTGGGGTGCTGTGCACAGTTATGCCCCGATCCGGGGTGTTGGCTCTCAGATACAGACAGGTCCCTGTGCCGCCCCAGGCCAGAGGCTGCTCTGGGTAGGTGTGGATTCTACCACAGCAGCCCAGCCACGGAGAGCATACCGTTTGCTTCCTGTCTGGTTGTATGGCTGGTGAAGTGCCTCAGTCTCGGGGAGGCCCTGACCTGATCCCCCAGCCATTGCATATCTGTGCACAGTGCCAGAACGAGTCACCCTTCTCTCTCAGTGTCAAAGCCAGCCTCTTGATTTGCATCATTTTCCTTCAGTTGCCAAAGCTTGAGTTGCTGCTCCTGCTGCTCTCTTCAGCCAAGCCAAGTCAGCTGTGTCTGAATTCACCTTCTTCTTTCTCTCGAGCAGGGCAGTGTGGGGGCTTCTCCTGGCATAGTGAAGCAGGGAACAGGCATCCCAGGACCTATGGGCTCATCTCCTGGCCTTCACTGTCTGGCACCCCCCCCCCACACACACACACACAGCCATTGGTACCCGCTGGAGAGGTTGCCCGTGTGCCTTCTTTCCCTGCTCTCGAGGCTGCTAGTGTGCTTGGGTCAGTGATGCACAGACCTGGCGTAGCCATGGACAGGTAGCAGCCGTCCACACCGACGAGGAGGAGGCTGCTGTGGAAGGCGTTGAGGTACTCTTGGCTTTACCGCTCCCCACAGGCAGAAAGGACCAGCTACACCACTTGGTGGCCATGTGCTTTCACTGAGAATATGCTTAATAGTGTGAAAGTTGTGGACATCACATTGTCTTCTCAGCAGCAGTTTTCTTTGTGAATCTTTAATTACTGAGTGCTGTTCCCTTCCAGTTTAAAATCCCATCATTTAAAACTTTGGATACATTTCCATTTTTGCATCCTATTTATTCGTAGCCTACTATTATCCTAGCATGCAAATCACACTTTAAATTCCAGACATGGTTAGCATTTCCTACCCAAAGGACAATCAGTGTTAGCTAAAGTTCCAGAGAACAAATTATGCTCCACACTGTTGTCCAAGACTGAGAGACAGATAACAGCGTCCTTTACAATCCATTTGCCCACGTCAGATAACCCATCAAAAGCTGAGCCCATCAAGGGTGTACATGATGCACTGCTCCGGAAATTTGATTTTGACTGTCATTTTCAGTAATTTCCCTCTCCTTAATACACTGCCATGTTTCACATTTATCTCACATTTCACATCTTGTTGAAAATTATTCTCAGTCCTCAGAGACCTGGACAGAGGCATATTCTGAATTTCTAAAAGACATTTAGAGATCAGCTTTAGATAGCTACAGGCAGCCATGGGCCTTGCTGAGGGCAAAATTCGATCTTTTAAAATAACAGATTTTCTCATTTTTCACTGGATGTCAGGTGTCCTTACTTAGAGTCACTGTCTGCAGGAGTATCACCTCCAGAAAGACCCCCTGCTTGGGTGGACCCTCTGTCTTTCCATTGTGCTGTGAAATTCTCAAGTAGCAGCACAGGGGTGCTGTTAGCACGACTGCTTCTCTGGGAAGCGCCATCACTGAATAATTGAAGTGGGCAGCACTGCTAGGAGGACGGTGGAGCCCACATACAGCTAGCTTCAGGGTCAGAAGCTTACCTGCCATTTGAAGGCACCACCCAGCTTTGTCAGTTAAGCTTTCTGCCCGATTACCCCGAGTCATGAAGTTAGGGCGTGTGAAGTGGACCTGGTCGCAGTCTCCAGTGGCATTTGCCAAGGCGCAGTCAGCTGGAGCCTCCGCAGCTGCTCTTCCCTGCCAGGAACTTCTCTACAATCCAGCTGGGCGTGGGCTCCGCCCTGTTTGCTACCAATAGGACTGGCATCTTTGCCTTCCCCTGACCAAGGCAAAGGACATGGCCAGCAGTGTCCCAGAGAATAAATGGCACAGTTACGGGCACCCTCATTGCAAGTGTTTCCCCTTGGGTTTCTATTTGTACCCTTCACTCTAACCGCGGCATTTTCCCAAGCTGTCTGCTGCCGTTGCTGTTGCCAGCAGTTCTCATCACAGTGGCCCAAACAGGTGCCACAGATCTACAAGTTAATAGCACTGTGGGCCCACTGAGCACCCCGCTTTTACAGTGCGCACAGGTTCTACAAGCAGTTCTACAAGTGGGCAGGCACGAATTCCTGCACATTTGCTCACACTCTGCACTACTGTGTTACATGGGTGTGTCCTCTTCTCATCCCGAGGCCTCGATGGTGTGTGGTTCCCAGCACCCGCCTGCCCCTGTGTGTGGTGGCTGTGGAGTCCCCTTTGCTGCTTTGCTTTGTGCTTATCAGAAACCGGCTATGACTGCTCTGGCACCTCAGGGAGAGGACTTGATGCTGCCTTGCAGTCCCAGCCCGTGACACTCACTGGGCTTCAGCTCCTCCGTGCACCCCAACTGCCCTCTCAGGTTGCTTGGTGATGTTTCCAGCAGTGAGTTGCAGCTGGTGATATTATAAACGCAGGGGGACAGGTCCCTTCTGGGAGCATGGACTTGATGTTGACCTTTCTGCCTCGGCCCTGGAGGTGGCCCCTTGCGCTGATTGCCGCACATATTAGCAGTGAGGTCAGTAGATACGGAGATGCCTCAAGGTGCCCCTGGATCACTCGCTGTTTCTTAGGCATCTCTAAGCTCCTTAGGTTGGTACAGTTGCTTATATCTATTTTGTTTTAATCTCATTTCTCTGAAGTAATCTTTGGAAACATCAAAAGTTGCTCTCCATCGACCTGGACAAAGTGGTGTTACCCAATTTTCGATCGAATCGCCCTCAAGTGAGGCCCTTGTCCCCTGGAGAAAGTAGTGCCTGGGACATTCCTGGAGGTGAGGCTCAGGAGCTTTGTCATTGTGCTAAATTGTTCTCTTTGTCCCTGCAGGAGTGGACCAGCCCCTTCCTGTCAGAACTGTGGCAGTTCTGGCTTTCTGTGTAATATAAACCAGCAAGGCCAAGAGCAGGTCGCGATGAAGACCTCGTTTCTCTAGGAAAATTCCACATAGGCTTTCAGATTTCAGTTTCTTTTATATTGGCCAGGCGATACATTTAAAATTTCCTGGAGTAACTCGCACACTCTGGAAACTTTGCAATCATGTATTGTGAACCTTAGGGGGTGCCTGTCCTCTGATGGTTTTACATTGGCCTTGCTGGTTCCTGAGGTCTCTGGTTCTCTGCCGTAACTGCCTGGGATGGCCCTCAACGAAGCTGGCTTGTGGCTCAGGGGTGACATACCCTTCCCCTCTGCAGAGACTACTTTTGACCTGAATCGGCTACTTGAGCCAGCTCCTTCTCTTGTAGCTGAGACGATTGGTACCTGGTGACTCCAGCAAGTGTGGGCAGCCCCTCTGCACTGGACACCACTGCGGTATCCCCAGGAGCTCACAGCTCCTGAGTGGGTTGCTCTGGGTTTTGATAGTGGCAGGAAGGGTTACCCCATCTAACCCCGGAACTCCTGAGAGCCTTGCATGTAAGTCACAGCAGTACTCATGGCAGTGAACTCAAAAACCCGTGGTGTGGCCCAGTTCCAGGCCCTGGCATTCCCAACCCAGGGTCCCCTGGTGGCCACTTGGCCTTGCTACACACCACATCCATGGAGGGCTGTCCACCAGGGGAACATGGCACACGGTCCTCACTTCTCTTCCTTCCTGCCAGCAGCTAAGTGGGACTGCAGCATGCCCCTCTTCCCTAGATTGGGACTTGACCTTTTGGTTTAGGAAAACAAAACGCCTTTCTGGGCCCTGCTGTTGTAGGCTGTCTGTGACGGGAGTGGGGCCTGTGTCTGCAGGTAACCCCGGAGGAGCCCCAGGTGCCCCACGCCTACCCCCCAATGAGGACACAGCAGGCTCCTCTCACCTACACTGTGTTGCTGGCCTGGTCACTGAGACCAAGGTTTAAAGTGACGTTCACATTACAGGCCTGCGCAGTGAAAGCAGCTGGCCTTTCGCTTCTGACTCAGAGAGGCTATAGTGGTGGCACTGACCCTTCCCTGTCCTCTCATAGGGATCATGCCTGGCCGCTACAACCAGGAGGTGGGCCAGACCATCCCTGTCTTTGCCTTTCTGGGAGCCATGGTGGTCCTGGCCTTCTTCGTGGTGCAAATCAACAAGGCCAAGAGCAGGCCGAAGCGGAGGAAGCCCCGGGTGAAGCGCCCGCAGCTGATGCAGCAGGTCCACCCACCCAAGACCCCGTCCGTGTGACCCCCGCAGAGGCCTTCAAGGGGGACTCTGGGGGACAAGCAGAGCCTTCCAGGGTTTCCCAGGAGGACCCATCTTCAGCTGTGGCTCCAGCCATCGGTTCTGCATGGGCGTCCCCGTGATGTGCCGAGGCCCACAGTGCACCTTGAAATGCATCATGGCCAGGGACCCGTTGAGGGGGACGTGCGCTCAGCCTGGAGCAGTGGCCCATGGCAGCTGAGTGCACCAAAGACACAGTGCTTGGAAGGCTGCTGGGGGCCTCTGCCCAGCGAGGGAGGGTGAACTTTTTAAAGAATGGAACAACCTTGACCAAGTTAAGATGTGCTTGTTAAAGGCTATTTTCTATATTTATTGTTGGGGAAAGTCACTTTAAAGACTTGTGCTGTTTGAAAGCAAAGCGATTTTTTTTTGTCAATGGAATGCAGTTTTGTACTATTCCATCATGAAGAGTCACAGATCCGTCGTCTCCTTTGTGACGAGAGGGCAGACCGAGATCTGAAGAAACTTGCACAAATCTGTGAAGCATAGGCCTTCGCTTTATTTTTATATCAACTGCCACCATGTTTTGTAATTTGGGGTCTTGGTTTCACCATTGTCGGTGAAGGAAATTTTCAATAAATATGCATTACCTGTATGAAGCTGGCGAGCGCTGTGTGTGGCTCTTGTGGCTGGCCCATTTGTCTGAGCCAGCATGGAATGAGGTCTGAATTAGCCCGCCAAGGTATTTCTTTATTGAGATACAAACATTTCTATTTAACAGTGTACACTTCAGTGAGTTTTAGTGTATTCATGAGTGCACACCCATCACCGCTCAGCTCCTCATTCCGGAACGTTTTCAGGGCTCCCCAGGACACCCCTGTGCCCCTGCACGATCGTCTCCTCCTCCCCAGCTGCCAGTGTCTGGCAGCAGTCTCCGGGGCGCGTGACCTCAGTGGGATCATGGTGCAGGGCCTTCTCAGCCGCTGCTTTCTCTTTACACTGTGTCCTCAGGGCGAGTCCATGGCGTGGTGCGTGGGAACTCGCTTCCTCCTCACAGCTGAACCTGGTTCCACTGCACAGGTGGAACACGTTTTGTCCTCCATCGCTGGCAGACTGCTTTTTCCAGCTCTTATGAAGCAAGCTGCCATGAGGTTCATGTATGTGTTTTCACCCAGGCGTGATGTATGATTCCAAGTCCCCCTCCGCCCCCCAGGCACCGCTGACCTTTGCTCCAAGCTGGCCATGCCCTTTTACACACTTGCCAGAACTTGGATCCTTCAAGTGAGATGTCTATAGTTTCTCCACATCTTCATCAACTCTTGTTATTTTCCCTTTTTCTGGTTAAAGCCACCTCACCAGGTTGAAGTGGCATCTCATTGTGGTTTGATTTTCATTTCCCAAAAGACTAATATGAAAAGATATGAATCATCTTAGTTTATTTTGTGGGGTCTTTTTGGAGACGGTCTTGCTGTGTAGTTTTAGGCTGGCCTTGAACTCACTACGTAATAGAGGCTGGCCTCGAACTCATGGCGATCATCGGCCTCAGCCTCCTGAGCGCTGGGATCACAGGCGTGAGCCACCATGCCCAGCTGGAGCGTCTTTTTGTGTGTGCGTTAGTCATGTTTTTAGAGTTGTGACGCCGTCTGCTTCACAGAATTCCTGGAACACATTAGGCCTTCATTGGGGTTTGTTGAAGGGTGTCATTGGCCATTTGTGTATTTCTCCTGAGAAGTATTGCCCCTTTTTAATTGGATTATTTACATCTTTGTTAAGTTGTAAGAATTCTTTACATCCTGTTCTTCAGATAAAATCCCTTAGCAAATTTGCAAGCATTTTCTCTCATTCTCTGGGTTGTCTTTTCACTTCCTTGAGGGACTCCTTTGAGACATAAAGCCTTCGAATTTTGTTGAGGGGGACTTTGTTGTTCTACTTGTTTCTTTGGTGGCTCGGGTCATGTCTGAGAACCATCACCTGATCCAAAGTGGCCTGTTCCTGTCTTGTCCCTGCCTGACAGCTGTGTTCTGTGTGTCTGCTGGCCAGGCGCCACCTGCACATACGTGCAGGGAGGGCAGAGGCCCAGGGGTGACAGGGTGATGCTGAGTCATGAGCAGGAGGAAGTCAGGAGGAGCCACCCGGGCCACCTCGTCCTCATGGCTCTAAGTTGGCAGGTCGCATGGTCCCCACAGCGCTGGCTGCATGGGTGGCTGCTGTCTTCTGCAGGACTTGTGTATTCCTAAGAGCCCGTAAAACGCTCGCTGCCTGTCGTCCCAGCCCTGAGGGGATCAGCGTGGGGCACAGGGTATAGTGCTCATTGTCAGCAGATGGCTGTGGATCTGAATGTGGCTTCAGCTGTACAAACGGGCAGTTAGCTGTGGTGCCCCTTGACTCCCTGCCAGTCCCCCACAATCATAGGCTATGCACTGTCATCTCCACAGCACTGTGACAGCTGGGTCACCAATGCATGCCTTGCACACAGCATCAGGTGGGTCACAGGAGTGAGGACAAGGGCAGCTGACGATCTGAGAGTGGGCTGCATCTCTTACTGCAGCATGTTCTGTCGCCTGGGTCCACCCTGTGGCTTCTGCTTTGCGAGGGTCCCTCTTCCCTATTGTGGACACCCACTGTCCATCCTAGTGAACAGCGCATCTCCAGAAACCACAAAGGAGTTACCATCCAGCCTCAGCCACAGATCGCCTGGGAGTCCACGGGAGATCTGGCCTTCCCTGTTCCTCTCGTGCCCTCACTGTAGGGACCTGTACGATGCTGCATGGAATGAGACGCCAGTGGTGACACAGCAGGCTTCCCTGGCCCACCTTCAGCCTGTCCTGGGTAGGCGACAGTCACATCCAGACCTTCCTCTGCACACACCTCTGCCCATGCTGAACTTGTGCACAAGTGCATGCCCTGCGCCGTCACATGGTGCCGCCCACAGACAGACCTGCAGAAGCCTGCCCGGCAGCGACCGCAACACCTACCAGGCACCTCCGCCTGGGCGTGGGCTGAGGTGCAGTGAGCCCTCAGCTGCTGTAGGCTGCAGCCCCAAGGTAACCTTGAGCCGGCCTAGCCTGAGCACCAAAGCCCTCCACCACACCAGGCAGCTTCCGCTAACCCTCGGCAGGCGGAGGGAGCCTGCTAACCAGAGGGCCCGTGACCTGGATCAGAGAATAAAGAGTCAGGGCTACTTGGAGAGCAGGCTGCCTGCTCACATGTATACTAGATGGACATTTCTTTTTTTTTTTTTTTTTTTTTAGAGAATAAAATCAAAATAAAACAGAAGAAAGCCAATCAAACCAGTGTGACGCAGTACTTCAATAGGAAATCAACAACAGTTACCGTATTGTCGCTTGGCTTCAAAATAGCTGCAGATACCCTCAGACATAGTAAAACTCAAACAAAACAGAACAGAATAGAACCAATAAAAACAAAACAACGGATGCGATAAAGGACTTCAAAACAAGACAGTAGTAAATCCAAAATGGCTACCATAATATATCTTATTATCTTTGAAATAGCTGCCCATGCCATCAGATATAACAAAATGAAACAGAATAAAACCCAACCCAACAAAACAATGAAAATGATACAGGACTTCAAAACAAGACAATAGGGAATTAATGGCTACCACCCTCAGAAGGAGATGCCCTATATATGCTACATTATGCATTGTCATCCTCTGAATAGCTGATCAGACTACTGGTTTCAGACCTGCAAAGTCAGTAAGACACTAAACCCTGCAAGCATTAAATTGTATTTTACCTCAATAGCTATCATCGCAGCCTGCGTTTCTCTGGATCAGCTGGTCGCTTATGGCAGGGTGGGAGAGATGGGGGTGGAGTTTGACTCTTGTTTACCAGCCCGCATGCCGGAAGGGGCTGGCATCTGGCTCTGCCCGCAGCGGCCCACACATGGCGCCGATTCACAGGGAGGGCTTGCTTCTTGGTGACTTCTTGTTCTCTTCCCCCACAGTCCATGAATGGCACTGGACGGATATTTCCAGAGATCTATCACAATTCTAGATTTTTTTTAAATGCTTATCCGAGTAGATCTTAATAGAGGAGACTGGTTTCATTAGCTGGTGATACAGAGGCATTGCAGGAGGATGTCCCGGAAATGCAGGCCTCAGAGCCTGTCCCCCAGCCCGCAAGTCATCTGCTCATTGAGAAGGACTTGGAAATATGTTTCAGGGCTCCTCTGGGGTAGAGTCACTGTATGGCCCTGGGGGCTGCACTCCTGGGTACGTGCCAAAGAATCAAAAATGAGGGGACAGTCAGAAACCTCTGGGACAAAGTTCACAGCCAAAGGGGCCACCGCGGTCAAGAGGCAGAGCCATGCCGGGCCTCTGTGGGTCCGTGGTGTCTGGAGGGCAGTGTCCCCTGTCGTGGGGGAGGGGAGCGCAGTCCAGTCCATCCCATGGCACAGTGAGCCTCACACAAGGCTGAGAGCAGCGAGAAGCCACCATCCAGATGCCACGTCTTTCGAGACTGCGTTTCCACAGCGCGTCCAGAGGAGATGCCCAAGGGTACAAAGCAGGCTCGTGGCTCCTGGGGTGGGTAGGAGCTTTCTTCTGGGCTGAGGAAAATGCTCTGGAATTAGAGCGTGGTGGCTGCTGCACACTGTTGTAAGCATAGTTAAAGCCCCTGCAGTGTCCACTTGACACGTTTTAAAGCAGTGAGTTTTATGCTAATTCTACCACTTTCTTCCTCTCACATGCATACATGTGTCTCCCCTGGAAGCCCTGGGTATGGAGACTGGGGGAGGCTCTCTGGGCCCTCAGACCCCAGCCTGAGCGAGTGGCCCAGGGGTTGGGACCCTGGACGCAGACCCCGTGGCTAAGTCTGTGCCAGTCCACCCTCTGGCAGGTGGGAGGGACAGGAACAAAAGGGCTGTAAGAAGGCTCCCTTGCTCGCCTGCCCCTTCATGCTGGGACTCCTGATCCAGCCATGGCAGAGGGAGGGGACAGGAGGACAGTGGGGGCTGGGAGCCTGTGACTCAGGGTCCCTCCAGGTAGGACTGGAGCATGGGCTGGCACCGTCATCCCCCAACTTCCCAGGTGACGCAGAAGCAACCAGCGAGTTGCAGGGCTTCCCTTCACCTAGGCTGCTGGCAGCGGAGTCCTGCCTGCCCCCTTGCCCAGAGTGTTCTAACCCCATGTGCCCTGCTGGCAGGAAGGAGGGGTCCCCAGGAGCCCCCGATGGACAGCGAATGCAGAAGGGAGGTGGCCATGTCACGTGGGGTGCTCCTGAGTGGGTGCTGTGTGTGCACCACCCGTGTGTTCCCAGGGCTCCTTTGTGTGCGGTCACCCCCCCCCGCCCTGCTTGCCTTCCACACTAGAACTGGCGCCAGGCCTGGCGGGCTGGGCTGAGTGCAGGTGGCCACGGCTGCAGATGGGGCCCAGCAGGGCGCCCCTCCACAGCTCGGGAAAGGTCACGGAGCCCCGATGCCGGCTGCAGACAGTGGATATCAAAGCCCCTCAGAGTTAAGAGGTTTTCCCCATTGCCTGGAATTTCACAGCCCAGTGGCCAATTTCTAAGTCATGCACGTTAATGGGCAGCTAATGAGGGGCCCTCAGCAGGGACAGGAAAGTGCCCGAGCCCCTGAGCCAGATTAAGGAGAACAAAGCCCCAGCCGCTGGTGCAGGGCTCTTCGTCTCCTCTCTTGGGAGGCCGGGTTTGGGGAGAGAGTGAGTGGCTTAGCTGCTTGGACGCCCGGGGGGCTGTGTGAACAGCATGTGCAGCCCCGCCCGAGCCCCAGCACCCCACCATCTCTGCTCTGCCCAGCCCCGTCTTCCCAAGGCCTGGCACGTATGTGTCTCGCTGCCAGGCAGCTGTCCGCCCCTGGTGGTACGTGCGTGACTGTTCCACTCCCATCGGGAGCACTGCTGGTTCAAGCCACCACCGGGGGCCTCCTGGGAGCCTCGGCACAGTGTCCCCATGCCAAAGTGGAAGCAGGGATGGGGTGGTGTGGCCACAGCCAAGGAGCACAGCCGCCACCAGGAGCTAGAAGAGGTGGGACAGTCCCCCAGCACCTCCAGAGGGAGCTCAGCCCTGCCCACCACATGACCTTAGGATTCTGGCCTCCGAAACCAAGGGAATAAATGTTCAGCTGATTTTTCTGTTTTGTTTTTTGTTTCTTCAGTACTGGGAATTGAACCTAGGGCTTTCTGAATGACCTATATCCCCAACCCCATTTTATTTAGTTTTAAGACAGGGTCTCCTAAGTCACTAAACTGTCCATGCTGGGCTCTTACTTGTGACCCTCCAGCCTCGGCCTCCCAGAGCGCTGGGATCCCAAGAATATGCCACCATGCCCGGCTAAATTCCATTTGCTTTAGGCCACCAAGTTTGTGGCATTTTGTTACAGCGCTTTCAGGAACCTAATACAGTAGAGAGGCTAAGTGACTTTCCCTTTTCTGGAGTCTGTACATTCATTCATTCATTCAGTCCATCGTTGACAGAGACATGTCAGAGTCAGTCTAGGGCCACGGGGCAGTGTGACATCTCAGCGTTGGAGGTGACACAGACCCAGGTATGAGGCCCAGTCCCGTCCCTGACCACTGGAGATGCTGGCGCTGCCTGCTCCACCAGCCAGAGCCAGGCCCTGCTCTGTGCCAGCACTGCCGTCAGGATTCAGTGTGAACATGTGTGCAGAGCCCAGCTTGTGGGGCGCACGAATGTGTCCAAGACATCCAGCCCAGGGCTCCTGGACCACAGGGCTATGCGGAGAAGTTGGTCCCAGCTGGCCAGGTGTTTCCCAAGTGCCTGCTGTGTGGAGCGTCGGGGAGGTAACCCAGCCATGGGGCTGAGACCCTCGAGGACCAGTCAATGAGCACACCCTTTGGGGCGACTCTCAGGTGGGGCTGATGGGCCCGGGGGGTGGCTCGGGACATCTAAGATGCTTGACTCAAAGCAGCAGCTCTCAGCATTAGCAGTGCCTGGGAACCTGTTCAAAATGCAGACCCCAGGGCCACGCGCCAGCCCCACTGAGGAAGAAACGCTGGAGATGGGGCCTGCAGCGTCTACACAATGCTCCAGGGAATCCTGATGCCAACTGCAGAGCAGGAAGGGGACTAAGAGGGGGCCTCAGTTCTAGGGGCAAATGGGTGCAAATTCAAGATTCGAGGTCACCTGCACCTTCCCAAGCAGGGCCGTGGCCAGCAGCCCTAGCCTCCCAGGGCCATGCCCGCAGCGGGAGGAATACCCCTGTATCAGCAGGGCCCCAGGTAAATGTGGGTACAGGGTTAACCTGAGGAGCCTCATCCCTGGAGGTGGGGCAG